>CAUYRH010016625.1:0-35489 GCA_963574655.1 Perodicticus potto | reverse complement strand
CCTCCCAAGTAGCTGGGACTGCAGGCGCCTGCCACAATGCCCGGCCATTTTTTGGTTGCAGCCATCATTGTTGTTTGGCGGGCCCGGGCTGGATTCGAACCCGCCAGCTCAGGTGTACGTGGCTGGTGCCTTAGCCTGTTGAGCCACAGGCGCTGAGCCGAGACTTGTTATTCTTATTATCAGACTTCTTATTTATTCTATATAAGTATATACTCTAGTACAAAATATTTTAAAGGAAATCCAGAAAAATGTGTCAGCATAAAATATTTTAGAGGAAGTTAGGAAAAATATATTCTATATAGATATATAAATTAGTACAAACTATGTTAAAGGAAATCAGGAAAAATATATACAAAGCCTTAATACTTTGTAGAACCTACGATCCAACAATTAGTTGTTCCAGTATTTATCTAAGGATGAAAGTTAAATGCTTCCACTTCATTTGCGATAACAAAAATAATGAAAAACCTGTGTGTGTCCAACAAGAGATCTAACTAAATGATGCAGTGTAAGCCAATGCCTTGACTAAAAATGATAATGGGCATGTGTATTTATGGTCATAGAAAGCTGTTAAAGTGAGCGATATAAGTTAAAAACTGAGTGTAGGGTGAAACTTTTGTGACTATAAACACATAAAAAGCCTAGAAAAATGTTATCAGTAGATACCGACAATGGAACAGAGATCATTCATTTACTTATCTTTATTTTCTGATTATTCTGCAATTGCTTGAGGAATCATTTTTAGGAGGATTTATTTGGTGCAACGCTGATAAAGCTTGGTAGATAGCAGGTTGAAGAGAAAAAGTATTTCCAATTAGTGGAGGCAGGAAAGGTCAGAATACGAGAAACAAACTTTGCCTAACTCAGAATTTCTTTGTAAGTCTTGACCCCAGAAACACTGCCAAGTGATAGAACAAACCCAGAAAATGCCTGAATGACTCCAGCTTCTTCTTCCCCTTGCTTATTTTTCAGAGTAATACTGGCAGAGGAAAGAGCCTGGATTATTAAATAGTGATCCCACAGTGACTATTTGATGGCGAACGTTTAACTTTCCATTTCCTTATTGTTTAATATTCAGAAGATGCCTGACATTCCTTGTCAAAAATCTGCCCCCCTATTATGCACCCCTAGATCTGCGTGGTGTCCTACATTTGAACTCATCTTCTACAACAGACAGGATCTGTTGATAAATGTCCCTCTTTTTTATTTTTTTTCCCCACAGCATTCATGATAGGATGACTCATTCCCTGGTGGGTGGTAGGTAACTGCCCTTGGTCACTAAGTGAATGATTTGGAAAGCCTTTTCGGCAGAACGTATTTGAGCTAAATGATGCGGTGGGAAAGATGGGGTCACGAGGAAGAGCACAGCTGCTGATTGTCAAATGGTGCGTGGCAGGCGTCAGAAATGTGGTACAGATGGAGAGGCTGTGAATACATTTCAGGTATCTGAAGCAATTAGAGGAAGCAGAAATCCACACAGCTTCCCCTTGGATATTGGAATATGGTGTCAGTGTTCTCAGAAATACAGATGGTGTTTCAATACACATTATAGTCTTAACTCTTGCCATCTGGCCCCAAAAGAGACTTTTCTGCTTGGATTCCCTAATCGGTGACCATGTTTTACTGCACAAAAAGCAATTAGAAGTGATTTTTTTATCAGTATTTTTCTGCCAATAGGTAACCTTAGCATTACCATTTCCTTTCTCTGAATGGCTCCCTCCAGACCTTGTCACTTAAAGCTCTCTCTGCTCTAAGATGATTAGGACACCTGATTCCAAGCAGTGCTACACCGCCCCTCATTAATCATGTGAGAAAATTTGTAGATGAGTAATTCAAACAGCACCCATTCTGCTAGGAAAGGTGACACTTTCATAAATAATGTGGGTTTGTCCACAGGCAGAAGAGGAAACATCTGACATGAACTTTGATGTTGTCTCTGATGTGTGCATGGGGGGAGAGGTACCATTTGTGGTGAAGACAATCGAAGCAGCAGCATGGTCGCTCCAGATACCATTGTATCAAAGTGGTGGGATAATCTCTTGAGATATTAAGTTGTGTTTTTCTCTCTTTTGCATTTTAGTAAAAAAACAAGGCCCCTTATGCACACCTTTGCTTCAAAGGGTGTTTGGTTATATGTATATTACCAGGCTGCTAGACCAGGTTGCTCACAGACACTTTTATGGCCTACAGATGAATTTCTGGAAAAAATACTAGCAAGAAGTTTAAAGACCAACAGGAAATAAAAGTGTTGTTGAATTATGTTCCCTAAGAAACAAACGTTGAAGTCCTAATTCCTGGTATCTACAAGTCTGACCTAATTTGGCAGCAGGGTCTGTGCAGTAATCAAGTTAAGATGAAGTCACACGGCTTAGGGTGAGTCTTAAATTCAATATTTGGTGTCTGTGTGAAGATATGGGGACACAGAGAGAGAGAGACCCAGGGAAGATGGCATGGGGACACAGAAGCAGACATTGGCCTGACAGAACTGACAGTGAAGACATGTCAGTGATTGCTAGCAAGGACCCAAACCTAGGAGAGGGAAAAGGACAGATTCTATCTCAGAACCTCCTGTAGGACCCAATCTGTTGACACCTTCTTTATGTACTTCTAGACTCCAGAACCTTGAGAGAATCAACTTCTGCAGTTTTAAGTGACCCAGTTTGTGGTAATTTGTTATGGCAGCCCTAGGAAACTAACATAAAAAGGAAATACCTTCGGAGTAAAAAAAGATCTTCCTGAGATTAAAATGGGGTCATGATGGAAACAGGACAGAAAGTCAGGAGGGGAAACCTTGGGTAGCTCCACCACTTACTTAACTTTATAATAAAGGGCAACTTACATAATGTCTCTGAGGTTCATTTTCCTTCTAAAAAGAATAGAGAGAAAGTAATTTATTTGAGGTAAAACTGTTTAACGTAAAATAGCTCTTATTAGTCAATCACTGTCATCATCATCATCATGAATACCACGTGCTGAAGTCATGTGGCGTGGGGCCCACTGGCATTAACAACAAGGTCCTAGCTGACTATGATCCTGACCAAACCATGATATATCTGAAATAGTGGACAGAGCCTTAACCCAGCTAAGCTGTGGAGGCACTTTGAAAAAATGCAATTGTCCCAATCCAGTTGAAGCCTACATCTCTATTACCAAAGAGAATATTCCTCACACAGGGTAGTTGCTTCCGGGACAACCTGTCAAGGCAAGAAGTCAAAGAGGCTTTGGGAATGGAAACTGGAAAAGATGTCTTATAGCATATTTGTCTTATGATTGACTTTAGGTTTGCCCAGATAGAGCAATGATGCATGAAAACAAGAAAGAGAAATGAAGATGACACTCTTATTTTCAGATCTGTACATTTTCTCACAACACTTGTATCCTCCATTCACACAGTTGTCCTATTATGAGTCTGTAAAGAGTCTCAGTTGATTAGGACATGGTTCTCAAGCATCTCTGAGTGGGTTTCTAATCCTAACAGAGAAAAAGAAAATACCCTGTTCATGACTTGGCTATACTCCTCTCCAGTCAGCCACCCCCTAGACATGGTCCCCACGAGGGTCAGAGCCCATACTTTTTGAAATTATCCCATAAGTCAATATATGTTTTCACCACCTTTATAACACATACTTTGATTTAATGCTCATCCCATACAATTAAAGGACTGAAAGACAACGTAATGTGATTCCATGCAGAGGCAATCATAGTTCTTTTCAAAAACTCAGTAGAGTCACACACTCATATTGCTATGGTATCTCTGACCCTTTCCTGTGATACCTGTTTTCTGTTTCTTTTTTTCTTTTCTTTTTTTTTTTTTTTTGAGGCAGTCTTACTATGTCGCCCTTGATAGAGGGCTGTGGCATCACAGCTCACAGCAACCTCAAACTCTTGGACTTCAGCAATTATCTTGCCTCAGCCTCTCAATCTCCCAAGTAGCTGGCACTACAGGTGCCCACCACAATACCTGGCTATTTTCTTGTTGCATTTGTCCTTGTTGTCCAGCTGGCCTCGGTCAGGTTTGAACCCACCAGCCCCAGTGTATGTGGCTGGCGCCATAACCACTGTGCTATGGGTGCTGAGACTGGTGACACATTGAAAGGATCTACACAAGAGTAGAGATTCTCAACTTCCCATACAATCTGCAAAACCTTGTATTATAGCTGCTGGCCAAAGGAATTTAGGGTATGGAAGGAGCAATCTAAATCACCTGTGATTTTAAAATATTATTCTATAATTTCCTTGTGCCTGGTTACTAAAATCTATTTAATACTATGTAGAAGTACTTTAAATATCTTACTGACATACTATAATACATTCTAAATGAGAGTATGCCTCAGGAATTCTACTATGAAAATAATGTATAAAAATATATTTAAATAATTGGTGTGCTTTTAAAAAGTTAATTATTGACTTTTCCTATCTTTGTTTTGTTTTGTTTTTTTTCTCTTTAAAAAAATCTACACTTTTTTACCACCATATTTAAAGAAGTGTAGATAGTATACTTCCTTGGTCCTCGCTCCTGAACCTAGCATCACTACCTTCCTAAGCACAATCTTGTAAGTTTACTTTATTCCTGGCCTGCACTTGCAGAATAACTTATAGTTAGAATTTCTAGGATGCTCTGAATTTGATTTTCTCTGACAAATTCTATACGCCAAAATCAAAATGCAATCATTCCACTGAGGAGAGGAGAGAGTTTAAAAAACTATTATTTATTTAGGTAGTTAGTTACTGAGTTAGTTATTGTTGTTGTTGTTGCAGTTTGGCCAGGGTCGGGTTTGAACCTGCCACAGTCAGTATATGGGGCCAGAGCCCTACTCACTGAGCCACAGGTGCTGCCCTAAAAAATTACTTTTCATAGACTCCTACCATCCCTTCCTGGAAAACTGTGACGGAACTAATCTCTGACTAGTAAGATTGGCAGGACATGGCGCAGGAAGGTCGTTTGCATATAATCAGGGAAAAAGGATTAGGAGAGCATGGGGTGTCAAAATATTACATAGGGATAATCCATGGCCAAGAAGGTCCTGCAGAGAACATATAAATTGAGGCAGATATATGTGTTATGAAATCCATGTAGATTGAGGGAGCCATACCTGCTATTCTACCTAGTACATCTTTGGCATCTTACCATTGCATCTCTTCTGTACAGAATCTGTGATTTGGAGGGTGGTAACTCATTAAGAAGAAACAAGCTAGCTTGATAAATAAGACTTTGGAAGATATGCTATTCAATTATATAAAAGAGTTCATCTCACCTAAAGTAACCCTTGTGAACCTTTGCAGGTGCAAATTATATCAGATTGTGCATTGAGCACTCGTTATTGACACAGATGGTTTATTTTTGGTAAAATAGTTCCAAGAATACTTTAAGCACCTACACACAGAAAGAAATCTACATCTTAAAAAAATACAGCAAAGCTGTCAATTTGAACATGCAATTGAGTAATGAACTCTATTAAAAACTTATTCTGGGAAGCAAGGTTGTACATGGAGAACTTTCTCTTGTTATTTTTCTTTTTTTTCCCCCTTGTTGTTTTTCTATTAGACCATTTTAACAAGTCAGTTCTCCCTAAAGCTGTCCATGTGGTTTAGAGCATTTAATATTTCTAAGCTTTTGCCTGATATGTGTGAAATAAATAATAATTATGGGAAATTTGATGTTTAGGCCAATTTTTATGAGAGGGAGAGATTACAACTCAGATATGATACTGTCCTAGTCTCCAGACATTTATAATCTAATCAGAAAAAAAGTGTAAACCCAAATGCAATATCACCACAAAGCAAAATCAATTGCTTTTGCTTAAAGCCACTTTGATTTTTCATCTCTTAAAATTTCTTATATCTACATGACCTCTTTCAAACTGCATGCAAATAAGTGGGAAATGAGAGCTCCCAGGTGATGGCTTTATGTATTTCTTTGCGTTCTTTTTAGTAATTTACGCACTCCAACAAACTCATTTTCATAAATAATGATATTTAGAAAATATTGGGCCCTCTGGACTGCAGTTGGATGACTTAACACAATATCCTTCAAGAATATTTTAAAATTGGTTTCTTCCCTTCCATTACCTTAGAACGTTTTACAAAACTAAATTCTAAGGGTGTATTTCCCACTCGTCTCTGAAATGAAAACCCAGCTCATAAAAGAGAACTCAACTTACTTTGTGGTTCTTCTATTTTCACAAAACACACATTGAGTTTTATCATAGATACTTCTTACAAATCCTCTTGACATTTCCAGACACTTTGTTTCTTTAACATTCAGAAAAAGGTCAGATTTTGCTGGTTCTAGTCCTCAATGTTTGGCACTTTAGTACTTCGGTTCATTTCCATTTCTTTCAAGATTTCTAGTGGAAGGGAAGTTAAGAGCTTTGCAGAAGAATGGTTTCCACTTAATTTTCTCTCATTGTGTTAAAGTCTAAGTAAGCTACTATGACAAAAACTTCTCAGAATACATTCATTTCAATAAGGAGCAGTTTACTTCTCCATGTTGTAACAGTTGAAGGGGGTAAGAAGTCTCTGTTAGATTGGATTATTCAGAGACCCAGGATGATGCTGTAGCTCTCTCACATCCAGGTAACTTCTAAGGTTGCTCTGTTTATGGTCCTTTCCACTGTGAAACTCAATATGAATCTAGTCCTGTTTGTCCAGTATGAATGGGAAAAGAAAAGGTGTTCATGGCTAGCAAATTTTAAGGAATGAGATGTGATTTATGTACATCATTTTCATTCCCTTTTCACTAATAAATATCTATTCATGTGGCTATTGCCAGCTGCATAAGAGATGCTTAAGTAGCCTTGCAGAACAGCCAGGTTCCTAGAAAGAAAGAACAGATTGTTTGGAAACAACTGAAGACTTGCACATTCAGTGGTTGTAAACTATATGGTTCACTTTTTTCACTATTTTATAAGGATTACTAATAAGGGCAGGTGCAGTCACTCATGCCCACAATCCTATCACTCTGTAGGCTGAGGTAAGAAGATCTCTTAGGCTGGAGTTCGAGACCAGCCTGAGTAAGAGCAAGACCCATATCTGTTAAAAATATAAAAACTCAGGAGGTCTAGCTTGAGTCCTTTGAGGTTTCTCCATACTTCTCTCCAAAAAGGTTGTATTAGTTTACAGTCCCACCAGCACTGTAAAAGTGTTCCTTTCTCTCCACATCTGTGCCAGCATGTGTAGTTTTGAGATTTTGTGATGTGGGCCATGCTCGCTGGGGTTAGATGACCTCTTGTTTGAATCTGCAATCCCATTACTGGGCATCTATCCAGAAGGAAAAAAAACCTTTTATCATAAGAACATTTGCACTAGACTGTTAATCGCAGCTCAATTTACAATGGTCAAAATGTGGAAACAGCCTAAATGACCACCAACCCAGCAATGGATTAATAAACTGTGGTAAATGTATTCCATGGAATACTATTCAGCCATTTAAAAAAATGGAGACTTTAGCCAGGTGTTGTGGCAGGCGCCTGTAGTCCCAGCTACTCGGGAGGCTGAGGCAAGAGAATCACCTGAGCCCAAGATCTGGAGGTTGCTGTGAGCTGTAATGCCACTGCACTCTACCAAGGGTGACAAAGTGAGACTCTGTCTCTTAAAAAATAAATAAAAATAAATAAATAAATAAATAGAGACTTTAAAGCATTTGTATTAACCTGGATGGAAGTGGAACACATTATTCTTAGTAAAGCATCACAAGAATGGAGAAACATAAATCCTATGTATTCAATTTTGATATAAGGACAATTAATGACAATTAACATCACAGTGGGGTTGGGAAAAGGGGAGAGCAGAGAGAGAGAGAAGGAGGGAGGGGAGTGGAGGAAAGGAAGAACAGAGAGAGGGAAGGAGGGGTGATCTCAGTGTGTGACACATCTTGTACCCTCAATGCATCCCCAACAAAAAAGATATATATATACACACTCACCAGGCATTTTGTCCTGTGCCTGTAGTCCCAGCTACTGGGGAGGCTAAGGCAGGAAGATCTCTTGATCCCAAGGATTTGGGGTTGCTGTGATTTATAATGTCACAGCACTTTAGCCTGGGCATCTGAGTGAGATTCTGTCTCAAGGAAAAAAAAAGAAGAAGAAGAAAAACTAATAGTAGATTAAGGACCATACTGTTAGCTGTTTCTCATTGATGGAGATAGTACCTCCATTACATCTTAACTAAATATTTGTAAAAAGAAAAGAAATAATAAAACCACAACTGATAAGAATGTAACCCATAAGCCATGGAACTACTTTTGTTCTTTTCCACTTCTGCATATCCTAACCCAAACAGAAATATTTCTAGTAGCAGAGCATGTATCCATCACTATAAAGGCATTTGACTGGACAAACTGACAGCAATTTCTTACTCAATGGTCATATTTTCATCCCATAGAGCTCAACAGTCTTGCTCTTATTATCTCCTGAGAACTCAGAGTTCATTTAGTCCAATTCAAAGAATTAAAGGAGGTTTAGCCCCTGTGTGGAAGGCCTACATATATAAGTTATATGGGCACAGAAAACTTCTAAATAAGGAGCACAAGCAAATTGTTCCAATAAATTTAATAGGTGACAAAATTTTTGACTATTTAAGAAAAATAAGAAATCCAGTTCTTAAGAGAAGGAAAAAGGCATTTGGGCTGATGGCTAAATATTTTGGGGGTTTTTGTGTGTGTCTGTGTGTGTGATTGTTTGGGGGTTTTGGGGAGAGGCTTGTCTAATTATTTTCTCAGAGAAAAAATGACTATTAAAATGAATTCTGGTTAGCCTGGCTAGTTCTACTGAGCACAGTGCAAAAACTTGACCACATATTCTGAGGCCATCTAGCTAGGGAGCCTTATTTATGCAATTCTCAAGTTTTAATTTCTAAAATATCCATTATCTCATACTCATCCCCTGTCAACCGTGACCCTAGAACTTTAAATGTAGCCAGTGCGTCCACTCATAGTGATAGTGGGCACCTGAAATCCAGCAGTTGCATACACTACACATTCTATTAGGTGCAATCTTCACCTTCATTTCTGGCCCCACTCCTCATGTGTGTGTCTTGATCACTTAGAACTCATCTCTGGGGTTTCACTCTCTGGCTCTGACCCTTGTTCTTGGTTTGGTTATCCTAGACACTTACCTCTGCCATGTCTTTACAAGGTTCTGGTCTGAAGACATCTTATTTGTCAGATTATTCCCCACAAATCATCTTTCTTCTGCTCTTCCTTTCAAAATAATTGGATCTGACGTTGCAGGTTCTAGATTGGTAGGTTTGGGAGAAGTAGATTTGAGGAGGGTCTGGAGATCTGATAGCAATTAACATTCAACAAACCTTTGCAATGCACCCTCTGTGAGCAGAGTACTGTGTCAGGTGATATGAAGATTACAAAGAATTGCCATTCTTTGGTATTTAAGGCACATATAGTCCAAATGGAGAGAAAAGAGAACTATATGAAACACCTACAAAGCACAACAAATGTTTACTTGGTATTCACAAAAGCAGTGGAAATAGTTTGTCTCTATAATTTGAACCAATAACTCATTTTCATAATAACCAAATCAGATGCGTATTTTGGGACCCAAATGATTCATGTAATGGTCTCAATGTCTTACTTTTAACGCATGAATACATACAGCTTTATTTTTAAAAATTACATTTTCTATTGAGATACAATTTTCCAGACCATCTTATTATCCTCAAACAAAATGTTATTTCTCTTACCTCCTTGCTTGCACCAAGGACTACAAACAAATATAACATAAAATAAAATACTAAAAGTACATGGTGGCACACTGAAGGCATTGATTTCTTTTCGACCTTTCTCTAACTCATTAATTGAAATAATGAGGAAACATTGAAGCATGCACTTGATTCCCATGAAGTTGGGCATTCTAAGAACTGATTTTACATATGTAATCATGGAAATAAATGCCACAAGGGGCAGTGTGTTTCTCTGGGAAGGCCTTTCTTTATACGTTCAGAAAAACAAGGAACACACCTCTGGTTGCGAGCCAGTGTTTTTACTTAAAACACTAATCTGAATTTCACATGGGAAAAAGGGGCTATGTCTGATTCTTGTTTGTACCCCAGAGCCCAGCATTGTATCTGGTAACTAACTCATAAGCACTCAGAAAGAGTATTTTAAGCTTACAGGACCGAAACAGTTTTGGTAGCCAAAATTCACTGTCCCTCGCTGCACCATCCCTCCCCACCCCCCAGATATCTAGGTTTGATCCCTGAATATGATCCCTATGAATATGTTAGATTGTATGGGAAAGGATGACCTTAAAACAAGATTATGCTGCATTATCTGAATGGGCCCAATGTAATTACAAAGATGCTTAAATGGAGAAGAGGTGGTAACAACTGAGAAATGGAC
The DNA here is from genome assembly GCA_963574655.1 of Perodicticus potto. NCBI lineage: Eukaryota > Metazoa > Chordata > Mammalia > Primates > Lorisidae > Perodicticus > Perodicticus potto. The sequence goes on along the minus strand of CAUYRH010016625.1, from coordinate 25,135 downwards.
ATTAGCAATAGTTCCACATTATAGAATCCATAACTGAGAACCTTGTGCCTGACCCAGAATCCAGCAAGCTTACCTTTCTCTAAATTAAACTACCCAGTCCTACATCATAGGATCCCTACCTCTCAAAAATTCTCCCAAATGTTCAGACATTCAAGCTTTCTTAGTATCCTCAGTGCCATAACAAGATACAAAAGACTGGGTGGCTTACATAACAGGAATTTGTTTTCTCACAGTTCCACCAGCATGGTTGGGTTCTGGTGATTTTCTTGTCCTGGCTTGTAGGAGGCTGCCTTCTCATTGTGTGCGCACACCTGAGAGATTTCTGGTATCACTTCCATGAATCTAACAGACCAGGTCTTTATCCCTATGACCTCTTTAAAACATAATTACCTTCTAAAAGTCACATCTCCAAATACAGCAACATTGTGGGCTATGGATTCAAGATCAAATTTGTGGGGACAAAATTCAGTCCATAGCACAGGCTCTCATTTAAATTCCTTCCACTCTTCCTGCCTATGTATAAATATTTTCTCAGCTTCAAGGCTTCCTGTTGAGTCCTGCTCCTCCTTAGACATGCAGGCCCTGAAAGACTGAATACTTGGCCACATAGAGAAATCAATCAACTTTGCTATATTCCCCCTTGGCTCAGAAAAGTGACTTGGTCAAACCTTGAGGTAAGTAACACCAACAGAGCTCTCAACCATAATTCTCATAAAGAAAGTAAAAACATCTTCCCAGACTTAGCATTTTTAATAAAATATACCTGTCTCCACATTCTTAAGAATCTCCTCTTAGATATGAGAGAAAGGGCTTTTGAATGCAGAAATCTTTATTATTTAACCTTATTGAAATTAACTATAATAAATTTCAACTGATAGAGAATTTAATCATGGAATGTGAATTATCTAATTTCCAGAGCATTGGTCCTTCTTGATAGTTAAATATAACCTTTCTTTTTTTTTTTTCAGGTAATCTTAGAGTGAGAATTCCAAGGTCCTGTAACACAGATACTAACAACCAATAAAAAATTTTAAACTCAACCCCCTAAATGAGCTATAAATGGTAAGTCTTAATGTTCGTTTACTCTTGTGAGAGGGAAAGGAAAAGTAACACACACAAAGGACAGCAATTTCAGATGGTCCTGCCTGAAGCTTCACAATCCGTTTAAGAACCGAACAAATACTTTTTGAACATTTACTTCAGTATAACTAGAATTACAACAATTAGACAAATGAGAAAACATCCATCCTTACTAAAAATCATAAATAAATAGTCAACTGTATCATGAGCCCTCAGTCTACTATAGAGATAAAATGCAAACAGTTGTAGCAGACATGTACAAGATCAGAGCAAGGAGTGTGCTGGGGACAAGTATGAATATTAGAGCAAGGTATCTTTGAGGCTCATAGGGAACCAAACTTTTTTTTTCCAAAGAGGTAAGAAGTGAGTATTTTTGTGGGAGGGGAATTTTTGCTCCTGCACATTTTCCCCCTGCCCGTGGGTGAGAAGAAAACTTTGTGCCCAAGCTTCTGTTTTTCTCTGCCCACGTCTTAGCCACTTTTTAGGGAAGAATTATTAATCTTATTAGTCAAATTCCAAAATATTCACTGGAACCTGCCTTCTCATGGGGCAGTCTGTGAGCTGTAAAAGGCACAAGACCATGCTCACGGTCAGCTCTTCCACGCCTTTCCTTTCTCTTTCTACTCCAATGGGGTAAGCATGGAAATGTAGCCAGGGTCGTTCATGCCACTATTCTGATGCTTCAGGTATTCTAGATTACATAAAAGAAGTAGGAAGCTCCTCGTGTGCTATGGCTAAATCGTATGCTGTATCACAGCTCACCAGAGATGGAAGACAGTGGAACAAACTAGAAGGTGCTTTTCCAGCAAGGAAAATAATCATATTTTCTCACTGAGCTAGAACTCTTTGTTTAAAAAGCTTCTTTGCTTTTTAATAGACAACTTCAGGAAGGAGGTTGAGTGGGTGTTTGGACTCAGGGACCAAAACCACATTCCCAAAACTACATCTTCTAAAACAGCTTGAGCTGAGTCTTAAATGATAAGTAGGATTTTCTAAGTGAAGGGTAGGAGGTGGGGGTGGGAGGTATCTGGAACTGGCAGCATAAGGAGTGCATCTGAGAGCAGAACAAACAGCATCGACAAAACTGCAGCACAACTACAGCATACATAGACTTTGGGGGGGAGGATAAGGGAAGCTGAGCCCGGATAGGCCTGGGTCCCGGTCAAGAAGGCCGGATTGTCCTGCTAGATTGGATTTTTTTCCTGTGGGTTATTAAAAGCAGCTGAGGAAATTGAAGCAAAAATAAAGAAAGAAACAAACACAATAACCAGTGTCTTTAAAAGGTGGCTTTAGTAAAAGTATGTATGATCAATAATAGAAGGATGAGAGCGGCTAGGAGATAATTGTGGCATAGGTAAAGGAGAACGGTGGCAAAGGAGGGAAGAATAAAATATTTGAATGCTCATATACAATCAATTACACTGTTCTAGGCATTTCATACCCATTTACTTTTATCCCCCCAAGAAAATAGAAATCATTGCCTCATTTTGCCATAGGAAGCTAGGGCTGGAAGATTGCGTGGTACTTACCCCAGAATCTCAGTAGCCATAAAACAGAAGAGACAGAATGGGACTCATGTGTGTCTCATTTCCATTTTTACTCTCTTTTCATAATGAACGGTCTTTTATTCCAAAGAAAAGGAAGTAATCAATACAGACACAAGAGAAAATGGGTAAAATAATGGAAAAATGAATTAGATGTGGTGGAGGGAGGCAGATGAGGGAGGACCCACTTGATGTGTAGTTGGTACAATATAATATTGGCAGGTTACCACGGACAAACACTGGAAGTGCCCAGTGTAATTGGAAATCACATGTGGAAAGCAGAGGAGCCTGTGCTAAATGTGGAGAACTGGGCGTCACCAACACACAGAATAACATTGCCCAAGGAAAAAAAGACAGAATAAGAAGAGAGTAAGTTTAAGGGTGGTGGTACATTCATAAGAAAGCAATCCAGGTTTGTGATTTTTTGGGGGTGGGGGTGGGGGTAGGGATTGAACACAGAAATGAATATAAAGAGTCTTAAATTAGTCCTGAAGAATTAAAAATGTCAAAAATTTAACACTATGATGATATGGAGGTACCAACAGCACAAAGCAGCTACCAGCCCAAGGGCTGGGAGAACAGGAGAAGTGGGGCTTGTCATTATGTAAAAGCTTATAAATGGATCCTGAGGGATTACAACTTAGACCCCTGAGGAAGAACATGGCAGGTGTCTGCAAGACTACCTTGACATTCAGTGATTAGCTAGAACTCACAAGACTAAGAAAAGCTGTTATACTCACAGGTATGATGCACTGAAATGAAATAATACAGATTAAAATCAGCTAAGATACACGAGAATAACCCCAGCAAAACCAGGCACAGATTTCTAAGAGTTCTGAATGGAGTCCCACATGTGTACTAATTCTCCCAGTAATAATGTATAATAACACATGTGAGGTGTTGACAATAAGAGACACTTTGGCCAAGGTGGACAGGATTTTCATTGGGGATCTTTAATAGATTGAATAGTGTGCTCCAAAAAATGTTGTGTATATGTGTCAACCCTTTGTGCCTATTTATGTTATTTGAAAATAGTGTCTTTGCACATGTAATTAAGAATCTCAATATAATATAACAGATTTATCATAGGCCCTAAATCTAATGACTGGTGTTATTATAAGAAGGGAAGAGTATACAGAGACAGAGAAGAGGTCTGTGTGTAGATGGAGGCAGAGATTAGAATTATGCAGCCACAAGCCTCGGAGAGCCTGGGACTGCCCAAATTGGAAGAGGCAGAGAAAGATTCTCCTTTTGAGCCTTTGGCTCTGCCAACCACACCTTGATTTTTGACTTCTGGCTTCCAGAACTGTGAGAGAATAAATTTAACTTGTGTTAAGCTACCACTTGGTAGTAATTTGTTTCAACAGCCTCAGGAAACTAATTCAGATTTTGATATCAAGAAGTTAGGTACTGGCAGCACCCATAGCTCAGTGGGTAGGGCACCGACCACATTTACCAAGGCTGGTGGGTTTGAACCCAGCCCCAGCCTGCTACAAACAAACAAACAAATAGCCAGGTGTTGTGGTGGGTGCCTGTAGTCCCACCTACTCAGGAGTCTGAGACAAGAGAATTGCTTAAGCCCAAGAGTTTGAGGTTGCTGTGAGCTGCAACACCACAGCCCTCTACCAAGGGCAACAAAGTGAGACTCTGTCTCAAAAAAGAAAAAAGAAGTTAGGTACTGCTGTAATGAATCCTTAGTAATGGTAATCAGCAGAGGCTAGAAGAGCATGCATGATTAAAAAAATACACATTGCCTTGAAGAGAAGAATGGCTGAAATACACACAGGCACATTAAAGATGATTTAGTTTTTCAAAAAGAAGTGAAGAGCATTTCCAAAAAGCTCCTCCAGGGCTAGGCATAGTGGCTTACACCTGTACTCCTAAAACTTCTGGAGACCAAGGTGGAAGGATCACTTGAGGCCAGGAGTTTAAGACCAACCTAGGCAAAATAGTGAGACTGTATCTCTGCAAAAAATTTAAATATTAGGCAGGCATGGTGACCTATTACTGTAGATTCACCACTAAGGGGGCTAAAGTAGGAGGATTGCTTGAGCCCAGGAGTTCAAGGCTACAGTAGTCTCTTATTTAGCCTTTGCACTCCAGCCTGTGTGGCAGAGCAAGACCCTATCTCTAAAATAAATAAATAAATAATTTTTTTTTTAGTATGTTAAAGGATATATAGGTAGTCATCAACAGAATGGTGCTCAAAATGTGAACATTAAAGGTATTGCTGGTGAACTCTCAGAAGGAAATGATATTTCAAAAGGAAATGAGGAATATCTTCTTTTAAACTTGAGGAAAGACACTCATTGTTACAAAGTGGCAGAAAATTTGGCTGAATTGTGTTTGTTGTGTGGAAAGCAGAACTGGTAAGTAATGGATTTGGATATTTAGCTGAAGAAATTTCCAAACAAAGTGTTAAAGTCACAGCCTGGTTCCTCCTTGCTCCTGATAGTAAAATGTGAGAGGAGAAAGATAAATTGAGGGAGAAATTTTTAAGCAAAAAAGAAAGCAGCATTTGATGATTTATAATCTTCTTAGCCTGCCAAAATTTCCAAAGAAGCTAAAGCATGCTGTGGAGAAAGGGCCAAAGGTGTGTTGAATATACTGCTGAAGACAGCAGGTGTGTAACTCCCAGTTGGTTTGACACAATATGTTTGATTGTATTCTTTTCTTTTTTTTTCTTTTTTAGGCAGAGTCTTACTCTGTTGTGTTGGGTTGAGTGCCATGGCATCACCATAGCTCAAGGGCAACCTCAAACTCTTGTACTCAAGCAACCCTCATGCCTCACCTTCCCAAGTAGCTGGGACTACAGATGCCCACCAAAACACCCACCTAATTTTTTCTATTTTAGTAGAGATGGGGTCTCACTCTTGCTCAGACTAGTCTCAAACTCTTGAGTTCAAGTAATCCTCCTGCCTCATCCTCACAGAGGGCCAGGTTATAGGTGTGAGCCACCACACACAACCATGGTTACCATGGTTGATGGTGTTCTATCAACCATGTAAGAAGAATCTAAAAGTCAAGAGGGCTTTTCCAGGAAAAATATGTGAAGTAACATTTTGTCCAGTGGGGTGGATCTCCTTTATGTCCATTGGAGAGCCACAAAGCTTTTGAGACTGCTATACCACCAAAAACACTTTCAGCTTGGAATGAAGGGGACAGAGGTGGGATGAAAATTTTAAAAGACTAATGAATTTCTGGACGTTTATAGGCAGGAAACAGGCTGATAATTCTCCTCCACTTCAAATGTGTTTTATCCTTCAAGGAAACAGAAGAATGACTTCAAGAGAGAAGGACAGCTGTCGGTAAGGGAGGCTGCCATCATCCTGAAAACAGCATTAACTCCTTTTGGCACAAGGAGATGCTACATGGTTACTGCTGCTATCTTAAACTCAAAGAAGTGTTCCAGTCCTCTGAGGAAAAGGCAATACCAGTTGGTGCTGGGAATCTAAAGGGGACACATCTATAGTAGTGTATTTGTTTTCCATGCTGTATAACAAATTACCACCAATTAAGCAGCTTAAAACAACCCCCATTTACTACCTTACAGTCCTATAGTTTAGAAGTATCTGCTCAAGAGGCTAAATGTGGGGTGTTGACCACAGCTGCAATCTCATGTCAAGTTCGCTGGCTATTGGCAGAGTTCAGTTTCTTGTAACCATAAGACTGAGGACATTGTCACCTTGCTATTGATTAACTGGGGACCATTCTCAGCTCCAAAGGGCTGTCTTTATTCTTTGCTGTGTGGCCCCTTTCATCTTCTACTCTCTCTTGCCAGGAAGGATCACAACCTTTTCACAAACACATTTTATTAGGCCTGGTCCATCAAAGGAAACCCCCCTATTTTAAGGGCAACTGATTCTAATCCTTAATTACCTTGCATAATCCCTTCACAGTACCACCTATATTGCTGTTCATTTGACGAGCTAGGAAAGAATGTACATGTATCAGGGAGCAGGAATTTAGGTATTATACAGAAAGAAGTGAGTGTCTTCCCCCTCTGCCCTTCCAGGCTCCCCAAGTGGCCTCTTCTGGCAAAACACATCAGGGATCTGACAAAGCAAAACTGTGGTTCTCAAAGTCCTGACCCCAGCCTCACCAAAATGGTTACACAGAATGGATCTGAAGCCCAGAGGCAATCATTTATAACTACCAGCTGGTATCCCAGGGAATACCAACATTATTGGTTAGTTGGAACAAGGGCATTGAGACAGGGAAGACAGGATACAAGATGATTGGCAGGATCACTATTTATATAATTAGGAAATTCTGAAAATTTGGATACACTAGTTTACTATTTTTCTATTGCTATAATGATCCAAAGCAACTCTAATTATCATTTTAAAATGGAAATGATTTAGAATGGCTTACTTAGATTTCCCACATGACTTTAAGGTAAAAGTATAATGCATTTGTCTGTATGACTATGTGAAAGACTGAACTAACACACAAGTCCTCTAAATGATCTGAACAAAACAAAAGGGGAATGTAATAAGTTGTGACAAAGATTAAAAGCCAATAGAAGCAGAAAGATATCTTTATTCCCAAATTCATTAGGAGGTAATGGAGCACACTTTTTAGGGAGATGAAAAATTGCCTTTAATTTTGTTATTTTATGTAACAGTTTAAGGCAATAGATTTTTGAAGTTCACACAAATTGCAATTTACTGAGGTTAATATGCATCTAAAAAAAAAAAAAGCAGCAAAAACAAAAGAGAAGGTGTGGGCAGAAAATTAAGAAACATGGAATAATATCCAAGGAAGAACACCACTTTTTAACATTTCTTCTTAGTCAATTTTTTAATTATATGCCTAAACAACCTATGATAAAAACACAAATCAAAGGGAAAGTTTCTCAGAGGCTACTTTTAATTCTAGGCATGAAACTTTAAAAATGTGCATATTGTGATGATGTCATATTAATCTAGAGATTAATGAATTTCTATTCCCCCAAATTTTTAGATACAGATAAGTAGAAACTCATAAATTTAAATCCGTTTAATATTCTGCTAAAGTGAAAAAGAGATGATTTTTTTTAGGTAACAATGTGCCCTCCGACTATTTCATCTGCCCTGCCATGAACAAGTGCTGTAGGGATTAAATTCCATCATTGAAAGAAAACTATTGAAAGCAAAGTTAACATTAAAATCACCCACAGATTATTCAATGATGGGATTAACATCCTAGTTTCTCAGTATAGATTGTTAGAAATTAAATATGATTTTAGACATACACACATTGAAGAAATTTGCCATAACCAAACCAACTCTTCAGGATATCTTCAGACCCATCCTCCATAATGACCAGCACAATACTCTACCACCAAAGTAAACTCACTCTGAAATTCTTAACCAAAACCCAATTTATGCAGTGGTGAAAAGATTCAAAATGTCCACTGGACTTCTGAAAAACTTGACACCCAAAATACTACCAGGTTTATCAATACTCTCAATTAATGTGAATGGCTTAAACTGTCCCCTTAAGAGGCACAGGTTGGTTGACTGGATACAAAAACTCATCTGCATACAAGAATCTCATCTTACCTTAAAGGATAAATATAAACTCAGGGTGAAGGGATGCGCATCTGTAATCCAGCCAAAAGGAAATCAGAAAAAAGCAGGGGTGGCAATTTTATTTGCAGCTACACTAGGCTTTAAACCAACAAAAGCAAAGAAAGACAAAGATGGTCAATTCATATTTGTTAAGGGAAACACTCAACATGATGAGATATCAATTATTAACATTTATGTGCCCATCCTGAATGTTTCACAATTTATAAGGGAGACCCTAACAGACATGAGCAATTTAATATCTTCCAGCACCATAATGTTGGAGATTTTAATTCCCCTTTGGCAGTGTTGGATAAATCCTCCGATAAGAAACTAAGCAAAGAAACTTTGGACTTAAACTTCACCATGCAACAATTGAATTTAACAGTCATCTACAGAACATTTCATCCTAACAAAAATGAATACACATTCTTCTCATCAGCCAATCGAGCATCCTCCAAAATTGATCACATCTTAAGTCACAAGGCTAACCTCAGCAAATTTAAAAGTATAGACATTATTCCCTGTATTTTCTTGGATCATCACACAATAAAAGTTGAACTCACCAAAAACAGGTATCTGCATACTCATACAAAGACATGGAAACTAAATAACCTTATGCTGAATGATAGCTGGGTCATAGATGAGATTAAGAAGGAAATTGCCAAATTTTTGGAACAAAATGATAATGAAGGCATGAATTATCAGAACATGTGGGATACTGCAAAGGCAGGCATAAGAGGGAAATTTATAGTTTTGCAAGCCTTCCTCAGGAGAACAGAAAGAGAGCATGTCAATAACTTAATGGGACATCTTAAGCAACTGGAAAAGGAAGAACCTTCCAACCCCAAACCCAGCAGAAGAAAAGAAATAACAAAAATTAGAGCAGAATTAAATGAAATTGAAAACGATAGAATTATTCAAAAGATCAATGAATCAAAAAGTTGGTTTTTTGAAAAATTCAACAAATAGATAAACCTTTGGCCAACTTAACCAAAAATAGAAAATTAAAGTCCATAGAATCATCAATTAGAAATGACAAAGGCAAAATAACAACAGACACCTTAGAAATTAAAAAAATCCTTAATGAATGCTACAAAAAATTTTATTCTCAGAAATATGAAAATCTGAAAGAAATTGACCAATACTTGGAAGCATGCCAATTTCCTAGACTTAATCAGAAAGAATTGGAAATGCTGAACAAACCTATATCAAGTACTGAAATAGAATCAACTATACAAAATCTCCCAAAAAAGAAGATTCCGGGACCAGATGGCTTCACATCAAAATTCTACCAAACCTTTAAAGAGGAACTAGTACCTATATTATTTAACCTTTTCCAAAACATCAAAAAAGAAGGAATACTTTCCAACACATTCTATGAAGCAAATATCACTCTGATCCTCAAACCAGGAAAAGACCTAACAAGAAAACTATAGACCAATATCTTTAATGAAAATAGATGTAAAAATATTCAATAAGATCCTAGCAAACAGAATCCAGCAACACATCAAATGAATTATAGACCATGACCAAGTGGGTTTTATCCCAGGATCTCAAGGTTGGTTCAATATACATAAATCTATAAATATAATACATCACAAAAACAAAAACCGTATGATTCTTTCATAGATGCAGAAAAAGCTTTTGACAATATCCAGCATCCTTCCATGATCAAAACACTTAAGAAAATAGGTATAGAAGGGACTTTTCTTAAACTGACAGAGGCCATCTACAGCAAACCCACAGCCAGTATCATATTGAATGGAGTAAAATTGAAAACATTTCCACTCAGATCAGGAACCAGGCAAGGTTGCCCATTATCTCCACTACTTCTTAACATCAAAAAGACATTGTATGTCTTAGCCATCACAATCGGGCAAGAGAAGGTGATCAAGGGTATACAAATAGGGTCAGATGAGATCAAACTTTCACTTTTTGCAGATGATAGGATTTGATACCTACAAAACCCCAGGGACTCAACCACAAAACTCTTAGAGGTGATCAAGGAATCAGCATCTCAGGAAACAAAATCAATAATCACAAATCAGTAGCTTTTATACATACCAATAATAGTCAAGCAGAAAAAACAGTCAAGGACTCTATTCCCTTTACAGTTGTGCCAAAGAAGATGAAATATTGGTGAATTTACCTAACAAAGGACGTGAAAGATCTCTATAAAGAGAATTATGAAACTCTGAGAAAGAAAATAGCTGAAAATGTTAACAAATGGAAAAAAATACCATGTTCATAGTTAGGAAGAATCAACATTGTTAAAATGTCCATATTACACAAAGCAATTTACAAATTTAATGCAATTCCTACCAAAGCACCACTGTCATACTTTAAAGATCTGGAAAAAATAGTACTTCATTTTACATGCAACCAGAAAAAACCTCAAATAGCCAAGACATTACTCAGAAATAAAAACGAATCAGGAGGAATTATACTACCAGACTTCAAACTATACTATAAATCTATAGTGATCAAAACAGCATGGTATTGGCACAAAAATAGAGAAGTAGATATATGAAACAGAATTGAGAACCAAGAAATGAACACAGACACTTATCATCAAACTTTACTGTTGGTGGTAGTGCAAGCTAATACATCCCTTTTGGAAAGAAGTAGGGAGAATACTCAGGGATCTAAAAGTAGAACTGCCATTTGATCCTGCAATTCCTCTACAAGGAGTATATCCAAAATACTAAAAATCACTTTATAACAAAGATATTTGCACCAGACTGTTCCTTGCAGCTCGATTCATAATAGCCAAGTCATGGAAGAAACCCAAGTGCCCATCGGCCCATGAATGGATTAATAAATTGTGGTATATGTAAATACCAAACAAACTTTACTGTTTGTCTGATCCCCTTCTCCCAGGAGAAACATGGGCCCAGTGAAAGTAACTTCCCTACTTTTCCCAAACGCATCTAGCAGGCTCTTGCCTCAAGGCCTCTGCATCTGTTGTGAAGATTCCTGGAACACTTGTAGCTTCAGATATCCATGCAAACATCACTTCTATACATAGTACTTGCATGATAATCCCGTATAAAATAGTTGCCCAACTTCCATGCCCAACCTTTCATTCTTTATAGTATCACTTCCTTTATTTTTCTTCATCTGTGTTATTTCTTGCTAACTTACAACATAAGTTTACTTATTCATTTGTATTTCTCTTCACTATAAAATTTAAGGCCTAACAGGGTAGGGACTTTTTCTATTCAATCTTTTGTTTTGTCCCTAGAATGTAAAACAATGGCCACCCTTGAGAAGTCTTTCAATAAATATTGTTTGAAAAGTGTTCACTGATCTTCATTATTACTAATATTTCAATATTGTTCAGTCTTTGTATCTCCTCAAGACCACATCTAATAACTTGATGATTATTACAAGTATAGCTCACTCCTATTAAGGTATTGCTTATGAGTGAACTAGCTGGGTGAACTGCTTTGCAAACATCTCAGTCTCTACAAGCCTGTGTAGAAGGTTTAATATTCCCATTGTATGGAGAATAAAAGACAGCCGGAGATGATTCAATTGCCCAAGGTTGCTCCAACTTGCACAATACCAAGTCAAGGATCTCAGCCCAGCTCTAGCTGACTCTAGTACTCGCTTTGTGTGCTCATATAGCCAAATTGAATTCTACAATAAACATAGACAAAGGCAATCATTCCCATGTTTCTCTACGGCTGCATCCCATCCTGCAGAGTAATATGCTCCCTGCATGCTCTTTTTTTGCTCAAGGATTCTGCTGGTCTTCATAGCACTTTTGTATCATCTGCAAGGATGGCCTGGTTAGAAAAAGGTATATCTACTGAGCAGTCACAGCCCTAGGAGCAGAAATGCCTTTGTGCAACAATAAAGGTGCCCCTCTTCTCCTGATTGATTAAGCTCATCTTTAAGAAACATGGTTTTGTTGGTGACATACAGGTTGGATTTCAGTACCCCTGGCCTCTAATATTGGTGCCTGCTTGCACAGAACAAATGCACAATTTCTCATTACCTTCTACCTTTCTTTCTTGCTTACCCTGCCACAAATACACTGTCCTTTCTCTTATTTCTTGAACACTCCAAGCACACTCCCCTCTTAAGCCCTGTGCATTGCTGTTCCCTTTGCTCAGAAAATCTCTTTTCCCAGATACTTGCATAAATCATTCATGCTAAGTGCAAATGTTGTTTCTCAAATAAGCCTTTTGCATCCTACGTGAAAGGTGCACACCATGATCGTTTTTGCCTTTATGCTGCTAGATTTTTCTTTAAGTGAATTGACACTTCTGACTTGTTAAATAGATGTTTGTTTGATTCTTTCATAGGAGACACCCCCATATTACTTTGCATGTAAGGACCAAATTCACCTAATACATTTTTCTTCCTACACTCAAGTTAACTTTATCTATACAGTTATCTATGAAGTGACTTCACCTTCGACTACTGCAAAACATTATCCACATGGTAAGCTGAACTTAGTTCTTATTAGCTTACATACTTGAAATAAAGTAAGTAATGATCTTGGGGTCGTAAATGCATAAGATAGTTACCTATATAATGTAGAATATACTTATTAATTTTTCATATCAACATAGAAACATAAAATTTTAAAATGCTCATAAAAGACTTATGGATTCCCTCCTTTTAACTTCCTGTCAAGTCTATATTAGATCCTGGTTTGAAAAATACTATTACATAGAGTTTTCATGAATAACCACTGAGAAAACAAATGATTGGAAGACAGTAAATCAACAATAAATGGGAGTCTTTGACTCTTTTTTCTATAAACACCCAAACACAAACATACACACACAGACACACACGTCATAGCATTTGCATTTAAATTAATCACAGACTGTATTTCAGGAAAGGCTGCCTAGTTCACCTTAATGATTGCAAGTTGGTGATCAAAATAAATAAATAAAACCAAAGATTTTTTTCACTATGCTCAGATATTTTTATTTGTTTGTATTTACCCTGAGCTACCAATTCTATAATTCTTACTCAACCAATCAATTGCTCCAAACTTCAATTCATTTTTTCTAAATTTGTCCAATGAGAACAACTAATAAGCCATTTAGAATATTATAAAATCCATTTATTATTTCTTACATAATAGTGGAAGAAACTTAAATGGAGTTCAAAATAATTTAAACAAAAACTAAACAATATACAACAAATGATTTGCTCCATAGCATATATTTATATCACATATACTTATAAAGATTAAAAACTGTGCATTTTCACAATTTTAGAACTATAACAAATGAGTCCAGAACCTTTATTTTTCAGATAAATGTAATCCTCTGTATGGTATTAGATTATAAAAAAAAAATGCAGAATAAAGAACATTTGATAAAATTTTCTAAAAAAAATAGAACGTATTCTTCCAAGACCTCAAAAAGTGTTCCACAGCTGGTGATGGGCATTTAAAATGATATTATTTCTCATATGTATTCTTCAATTAAAATCTCTTTGATTAAATGATTCTGAAATAAACACCAATTATTCAAAACCTTCATGATATTTTAATTATTCAGAACTTAATAGGTATATGATCTCTTGTGTATACAACATAGACCTTACAATTTTCTTTAGTTCTTGCCGTAATTCTAATGCATTACAAACTACCAACATGAATTGTAAAGAGATGACTTGGGGAAAAAGAGAAGAGTTACATGGAAAGAGGCATAGTTCATAGTAGAGTATAATTATTAAATCTTCATTTATTCCCTAAACTAGAATTAATTCTGAGAATAAAATGTATTCCTCACTTCATAATTACAACGAATCTCCATGAGAAGATTCCTTTTGCATTTAAAGTAGATTTCCACATCACAGTACACTTCATTATCATGAAGAGTAACACCAAACTTACCCATTTTGTCTTAGTAGACCAGCGTAACAAATATTTTACAGGAGATGTTACAAATAAATATAAATGCAGATAGAGTGTCTTAGACCATGTACTGCAGATGTAAATAAAATTAGATGTTTTTCTCTCTGTTCCTTGGCAAGAACAAAATAATCTTTATGTTTCTGGATGAAAATGTAAAAACAAAAGAATTAATGATTCCTTTCCTTCTGTTCAGCCAATAATTAAAGCTTTTATTTTAATGATTGAAAATTATGTACATGCTGTATTTAACATACATAAAAGTTAAGTTCCATATATTATACATTTACATTTATCTTAAATAGTTAAATATGTACTAAATTTCTATCATATGCAATGTCCCAAAACACAGTGGCTTCAATATGATATTTATTTTTCTGTCACATGGTAATCCACTAACGTACAGAGCTGGCAAGGTAGCTTAGTCCCACAAGGTTATTCAGGGCCATAGTCACTCTATCTTGTGGCTCCATCATCCATCATTGACATTGTCATTACTTACAGGGTGAAAAAGTCCACTGCCTTCAAATTCCTGGTCTACCATATGGGAAAAGTAGAAGGAGAAAACCATCTTCTTTAAGCAGAAAAGTTGGACCTTGCATCACTTAGATATGCACATACTAAATACTGTCACATGACCTCAACTATGTTTCAAGCAGATTAGGAAATATGCCCGGCATATACTATACTATTATCTTAAAAATAACAAAAGCTATCAATACTGTTATTTTATTTATTTGTTTATTTTTAGAGACAGAGTTTCACTTATTAACCCTCTGTAGAGCACTGTGGTGTCACAGCTCACAGCAACCTCCAACTCCTTGGGCTTAGGTGATTCTCCTGTCTCAGCCTCCTGAGTAGCTGGGACTACAGGTGCTCGCCACAACGCCCAGTTATCTTTGCATTGCAGTTTGGCCAGGCCTGGGTTTGAACCCACCACACTCAGTATATGGGGCTTGCACCTTACCCAATGAGCCACAGGCACCACCCAATACTGTTATTTTAAACACATATCTATGTATTAATTGCACTACCGTTCATTGGTATTTAGTGATGATGCACAGGCAAAATAAACATTAAAGAAGCCTCAGTGACTAGGGGTAAATCTGATCAGAAGGTTAATAATTTTAATAAGTAATGCAAATTACAATGAATTTAAGCTCATGATGCTCTGTGATCTTAAAGGAAAGTTAGCTGATTCAGTGAAATCTCATGGGCATTTAAACTGCATGGGCATATAAATTGCATACATATAAATTCCACCAACTCTATCAGTACCATATATTTTAAGTGCTCATTTTAAATTTTTTCATTTTTGTATTTATAGTTGGAAAGTAAAAGTTCTGATATTAGTAATCCTACAACTGAGTCAAAGATTACATTGATCAGGTTGTCTATTCACTTACCTTTAGATTTAATCAGATGCTCATTTATAATTTCACTTTATGCTAACTATAAAATAAAATTAAAAACTTAAAAACATACATGAAATGCTGGAGGAAAAGCATCAGAAATAGTTAAAACTTGAGCTCTGAAAATAGAGTTTTTCAGAAATTGAAGTGTGCTTATGGAGAAACTATAGAGATAGATAAAGTTATAGACAGATATCAATATTAAAATATACAAAATAAAAAGAAAAAAGATCAAGGCTTATAGAAATTTAATAGAAATACAGCATATCACCAATTCTCTATATCAAGAAATGAAGGCTTATATTCAATATCCTCCACCCAGATTTCCAGTACAGTTAATAGGACGTTCTCAAATCAGCACCAAAATCACTTGCTCTCTCATAGAAGTTCCTTCTAAATTCCTTGCAAAATTACTATCAATAAATCTTCCTGCTCAACATTAAAAATCAATTTCTTCTTTCAACTAAGAAAGCTATGTGAACTAAATTTAGCTTTGAGAATGTTTTCACAAGCCAAGATAACTAAACTGCAAAGTAAAAAGTTTCTTTTGACAATCATTGAATGTCTATGTTCCATACTCGGTCTGTCTTTCTGTATTAAGATAACACATACATTGTTTAATATTCAGTGTTTAAATGGCTATGATAAGATAACTGCATTTTTTTATAATGCATTTTAGATGTTTGAAAATAGAGGTGTCCTTACTACTCAAGTTTTGTAGATTTTACTTTGATAAATTATTTTAAGTAATAGAAGCAAGTACATCTATGTTTTCAAGGAATATTTATTGTACTCTTAACTAGACTTGAACCCTAAACCAGGCCCTGGGAATAAAGAGGTGATTGTAATAGACATAGTTCCAGCTTTTGTGGAATTAATGCCTAAAGCTGGCATTAGATAGTCAAGAAAAAAGTAAACCTACAATAATTAGAGGTAACAGGCAATACCTGTGGGGTTGAGGATTCCAGCTCCAGACCAAAAACTTATGTAATTTTTTTTGAAGCCCAATCACAGTAGTTACAAAGACTTTACCTGGCAGGCTTCATGGGGACAGAGCTGCCCTCTCCTGCCCCGGCTTGGTACACAACCACTTCTTTGTTGTCTTTGTAGGGAGTGGCAGTCAAAGATTAGAATTCAGGCTCCTCCAGCTCACAATGCTCTTTCACCTCTCTGCATTCCTAGCCCATATTCCTAGCCCAGTAATCATCCCTCACTGATTACTGAGGAACTATAGGTTATGGGCTTTCCCAGGGCTTTCCTTGGGCTTCCAAGACTACCCTATGGTGAGGGGGGGATGAAGATGCAATTCTCCACTCCGACTCAGTATTCCATTTTCTCTCTCCTAGCCTTTCCCTCAATCCCCAGCACCCAGGTCCATCACACCGTAGGAGCCTTTTATCCCAGTTTCCCTCCCCTGTGAGAAGACCTCTGTGCTGCTTCTCCACTTCTGTTCTGATGTATCTGACCCTCCCGGGGCACTGTGCCATGAAGAAAAATGGTATATAGTAACAACTGTGCATTTAGTCTCTTGCTTAAACCATCACAAAATGTGACTAAAGTTTTGATTGTTCCTTTTATTGTGGACTTGGGTCTTGACCACCTACCTTGACACATGGCAGCTCAGCTCTCTCTAGTTCACCTCTTGCTGACATAATGCTCGTTTGGCTTCAGGTTCTTCTGTATGCGTTGAGGGAATCTCATCCTTACTAATATCACTGAGCAGTTAACTAAGCACAGAGAGGTTACATGACTCCCCAGAGATCACCCAGCTAATAAGAGGCCAAGCCAGGGTGTAAACCAAACAGTCAGGCTCTAGGACCCACAGGGCTAATTGATAAGCTCCACAGATGTATGGGCATTCCACGAGTGACAGGTGCCATGGAGAGAATGTAACAAGAAGTGGGGGGCATTGGGTGGCACCTGTGGCTCACTGGGTAGGGCACCAGCCCCATATACCGAGGGTGGCGGGTCGAACCCGGCCCTGGCCAAACTGCAACAAAAGAATAGCTAGGTGTAGTGGCAGGCACCTGTAGTCCTAGCTACTGGGGAGGCTGAGATAAGAGAATCACCTAAGCCCAGGAGTTGGAGGTTGCTGTGAGTTGTGATGCTATGGCACTCTACCAAGAGCAATAAAGTGAAACTCTGTCTCTAAAAAGAAAAAAAGAAGTGGGGAACATTACAGAGAGCGGCTGGAAAATGGCTCTGTAAGGGTGTGACGTCTTAGCTGAGCAATGTGAAGGAACTAGGGCTGGACATATATGAGCCAAGAATATTCTAAGCTGAAGGAAGTACCAAAAGCCCTGAAACCAGCACAAATCTGAGGTGCTCCAGGGACAGAGTGTGGCTACAGCCTGGAAGCACAGAGCTGGAATAGGATGGACAGTCCTGAATTATAGAGGGCCTGGAATATCATAATAAAGAGTAATGGTAAGTCATTGGTGAGTTTAAACAAGGGATATAATGATATAATTTCTATTCTTAAAAATATTACATTGACTGCAGTGAGAAAATTGGTTAAATAGAAAAATATTGTTTGTAGGAACACCAATGAAATTATACAGGACAGAGAGAAAAGAAGATGTACATATTAGGCAGAATAAATATAATAGTCAAAGGCAAAAAGCTGAGACAGAAGCATGGGTAACTGACTGAGGTGCAAGCCATACAGAAAAGTTAAGTTATTGGGTACATGTTGGTGAACGATTGGTGGGAAGACTGAGGAATTCATCAGCACCCATCCAGATCTTAACCATGCTTTGATGAGGTGTCTGAACTAAGAACCATGGAGGTCCATTGATATTTGAAAAATTTCCCACTTACCTAATTAAAGCTAGCTTTTATATAGGGACAGAGAAAATAAGAGCACAGAGCACCAGGTACATCTTGTCCCTGGATACCTGGGGCTGCCCTGCAGGCAGCTGCTTGTAAATTGAACATCTCCATCCCTTACCCTGAATATAAAGCCAACCAAGACAGTAGCCTTGCAGGTCTGTTCCACCCAAGGAACCACCAAATCCTGAGCTAGCCTTGCAGGATGTTAAGGATAAGTAGAGTGTATCATGTACCTGGCTGGCCTTAGGTGGAAAACCCGATTTTCTGAGGGAAACTTCATACCTTTGTGTCAATGGAGTGCAAGGATCATTCCGAATCCCCGCCGTGTTTGTGAAGGTCCTACAGTAGGATCTCTGTCTTGATTTTCCAATTACATTTGCTCCCCCTATGGAATAGAAGTCTTGTAAACTTCGGACAACAGGGAGGGACTCTGGCTCCTGACTTCTCCTTTCTGAGGGCTAAATTCTGCACACGAGATCCTCATTTTATCAGAAGCTCTGACTCAAAAACTGCCATGAAATGACAATGCTATCTTTCATGGCAAGCATCTATTTACTGTCTGGAGCTCTGAGATTTAGCCTGTTTGGGCAGCCATAACAAAATATCATAAACTTTATAGCTACTGAACAAAAGAAAGGTATTGCCCATGGATTGGAGGCTGGTAGGTCTAAGATGAAGGTGCTGGCAGCTTTTATGCCTGGTGACTGCCTGGTACCTGGTGCATGGAAGATGCCCCCTCCCTCCCTCCTCTCATGGTGGAGGGGACAGCTGGCCCTGTCTTCATGACCTAATTAGTTCCTAAAGACCTCAGGTTTCAACATATGAATTTTAAGAAGGCACAAATATTCACTCCACAGTGGGTTTCAACATATGAATTTGGGGGGGCACAAGTATTCAGATCATACCACTCTGGTTCCTTTGTACTCTTCAATCCCAAATCAACCTCTTTGCATACCCCTATATATCTGTAAGCATCCCCACCCTTCTCTCTCTCTCTCTCCTTGTGACCTACCTATGAATTCCAGAATTTTATTTTTTTATCTTGTAATTTTACCAAATTTGTTTATTATTTATTAAAAAAATTGGTGAAATATTTAGGTTTTTCTATCCATGAGATCATGTTGTCTGGAAATAAGGATAATTTACATACTGTCTTTCCTTTTTTTATTATTATTAAATCATAACTGTGTACATTAATGCATTTATGGGATACAACGTGCTGATTTGAAATACAATGTGGACTGCTTACATCAAACTGGTTAATATAACCATCACCTCACTCACTTAGTTGAATTCCAAAATTTGAAACAGCAATTCCCCTCATTAATGACATTAAGTTAGGAGCTTTGGAGAATAAATTTCTAAAGAACGTCAAATCCTTCCTTTTCCTTTTGAAGAAGAAAGAGCCCATTCTATTTCGTGGATGCTTTGTGACTTTCAGTTACCACAGAAATTATGATTGGCGACCAGTTTATGTTGACATATCTATAAATAAAAACATCTAACCACGAGAAAGAAAAAACATTAGACAAATCTGTTTAAGGGACATTTTACAAAATATCTGACTACTATTCCTCAAAACTGTCAAGATTACCAAAAACAAGACCCATCGCCGAAATGGGTCACAATAAAGAGGAAAGTGAGGAGAGATGACAACTTGATACACTATGCCATCCTGGACTGGATCCTGGAGCAGAAAAAGGACATTAGGGGAAGACTGTGGAAATCGGAATAAAGTATAGCCCTTTTGCAGAATAATTATCAATAGTGGTTCTTTAATTGTAACAAATATAATGCACTGATGTAAGATGTTAGTAATACGGAAATTGAATGTGAGATATAGATGCCCTCTAAACTGGCTTTGCAATAATTTTATAAGTCTAAAACTGTTTTGAAATTAAAAATTAGTAAAAATAAGCAACCTAATATGACAACAATTATGTATTGTGCTTTCTTCTAGACATTATGCTCTTTGCCTTATATTTTCTGAACCTTGTATTTGTTAATTAAATTAAATTCCCTCTTTTCTTTTTAACAGACATTAAGATTTCCCCTTTTTCCTCAATGTATTGATGAGAGTCAGGTTATCTATAAATACTAGAACTGGTTTTATTTGGAGTTCAAAGGCAGACACTGAAAATCATTTTTTGTTAATTATTTATTCCTGAAGTTTCTGATCCTTCCTTTTCTATATTGATTTATGTGAGCACAAGAAAACATCTTGACTGCTTTAGAAAGATTGCATTATGTTTCCTTTCTCTATCTTCAAAATGCAGCTTCACTGTTGGCCCAAGTTCCATTGTCTAAACACTTGTTGAAAGACGATGTCCTGGTCTTTGATATGGAGAATACGGCTGACTTGGGGAACACAGTTGCTCCCCCATCTTAATAGCTTTTTGACCCTGAGCAAGCTCTACAACTTAGTTTCTTCTGTCTCTAAAGCAGAAATAACACTCGCACCTAACTCATGTGTGTTATAAGGATTAAAT
The DNA here is from genome assembly GCA_963574655.1 of Perodicticus potto. Taxonomy (NCBI): domain Eukaryota; kingdom Metazoa; phylum Chordata; class Mammalia; order Primates; family Lorisidae; genus Perodicticus; species Perodicticus potto. The sequence goes on along the minus strand of CAUYRH010016625.1, from coordinate 4,339 downwards.
ACCACATTTAAAATGCTTAGCAGAAGACCTAACAAGGTCTCAATAAATGGTAGTTTAGGGGAGAAATTGTACTACCTTTTTCCCACACATTGCAAGATTCACGCTGAGACACCTGTAACAAAAGACAAATGAACAAAAGAAAAGTATACAAATTCATTTAATACAAGTTTACACAAGACAGGAAACTTCATGAGAATATAAAGACCCAAAGAAACAGGAAAAATTCATGTATAATAAATTTGCGAAGAGTGGACAGTTGTGAGGAAGTATAATTGAACAAGGACAGTCTGATCTGATGGTAATAGACTGGAGGCAACAAACAGCAAGACCTGTTTGTTCAGATTCTTCTGGGCATCTTCACGACTTCAAGGAGAAGAATGGGCACAGGGAGGGTACCTCTGCAGTGAAAGCTTCATAATCTGCTTTAGGGGAGAAGGGCAAGAGAAAGGTAAGAGTAACTTTCTTGCTTTGGCTCTTTTTTCTAAAGCCAAGGTGACATATATGGGGTAATGTGTCCTGAGCCCCATCAGTAGCTATTGTTTGGGGGGCTGTGGTCTCCTATGAACCCAAAGGACAGAGAAGGCAAACCACCTGTAGTGAAGCCAATGAGACATAAATCTCTGTCAAAGTCCAGGTATGCCTATGACTGGGAGTGAGAACAAAACAAAGAATTCGAGAAAAGGATAGACCTTGGTCAGCAAAGATGATAATGTTGTGAAGGAAAGGTATGGAAGGGGAGAGCAGCCGTGCTTCTCCTGTGGCTTTATGCTGTGTGTGCAATGTACCATGGATGCTGTGGTGCATGATTACTTCCTCACATCTGTAATGAAGCTGCAAAAGTCATGATTTTGAATTTAAGAGAATTTCATTGTTGTTGGGTACAACTCCAACATCTGGAGGAAACAAAGAGAAGAGAGTAACAAAACGTCATTATCTTGAAGCTCTCTGAAGACCATATAAAAAATAAATACTGCATGATTATTGTTCAGTAAATACAAATTCGTTGAATACATTTATCTACAAGAGACAGCCACTAGTAGTTTTAAATAACATCATATTGACATCGTCTAAGTGCTTTCTCCATGTCACCTCTCGCTTACTGCTTACTATACACCAATGAGGTAGGTTCGTGTTACCCTCGTTTCACAGAGAGAAAGTAAGAAGAGATTCAGTGGCACATCCAAAGTCACTCAGCTGGTAAAAGTGACAGGACACCAGGTATATATCCAGATAGAGACTGATACACTTATTCATTGTGCAGGTGCTAGAGATACAATTGTGCACGTGATAGAACCTTTGACCTCAAGAAGGGGCAGGCCAGTGAGGAATACAGTGAAGGGTGGGCACCATAGGGTCACAGAGACGGATAATTAGCCTTTATGGCTCATCCCTGAACAAAGCACACTTCCCACAGGGCCCAGATGCATGAGGTCTTTAGCAGCATAAATTATACCTTAACCTCGAGTTAAGCCACAATATAGGTGGCGGCTCCACATGCTTACCTTGTATGGGCCCAAATCCCACTAAATGGGTCATATAGCTCACAAAACTGATCATGATGAATTCATTTAGCATTATTATAAGGTGCAGTGAGATATTCACATGGAAGTTTGTTGTATTATAATTTTTTCCAGAACACTGTATCCTTAAAGTGAAATATTAATGATATTCTTATTACCATTGTCAAGAATATTATGGACATGCTTCCAAAAACATAAAATCTTGGAATTGTTTTAGAAACCTACATTTCTAAAATATACCAGTCAAAGACATTTCTTCTTAAGAAAATAACGTAAAATGACTCTCATTTATCATGGGTATTTATTATTCCAAAATTATATAAATATGCAGCTGAATCAAGGAGAAGCAATAATAGAATTTATATGAAAGATTAATTAGGATAGACTATTCCCCTTTAGAATAATTATAAAGGACTACAGAGTGTTGGTGGTCATATTAATTAGAATATTCCCTTTAAAAAACATAATACCTTTTTTCACAACTATATCTATCCTGAGAAAAAGAACACTTTTAAATTCCAGTTCTTTGGAGATATTAAAGTAGTGTATTTGGCTCCCACAATGACTACGCACAATGGAAACCACGAAAATGTGTCTTGTTTTAAATTCCCATAGACAAAATTAGTATGAATCCTGAACCACTGTTTCCTGTGGAAAATACTAACCCTCTACTGGGTATAAATTTTCCTTTAAAGCCTTGTTTATATTATAGAACAGTTTCGACAATAGCACTGCTAGAAATAAAGAGGGTTTTTTGCTTTTATTTATTATTATTCTCTACCACCATGAAGCTCAATAAACTCTTATTAACTTAAATTTTGAATGAAAGCTATTCAAGAATATATTTCACAAAAAAACTAGAGTAAAGAAACATTTGTTTCAAATATTTCTTTTCCATCTTTATTTACATTTTTCTTTTGTCTTTCTTGCTTTCTACAGTGTAGAAGTACATAGACTCTAGAATATATGATATTGAGAGTACAGCCAACAGATTAATGCAGTAGAGTGATTCAATAGGTAGACTTTACTAATTGAGAACGCTTCTTTAGTTTACCGCCATCCCACCCTACATGCACCCAATCTCTGAAGCTAAGCAGGGTTGAGCCTGGTTAGTACTTGGATGGGAGAAAGCTTCCCTATGGTAGATAAAATTGATCTAGAACTTAGGACAAAAACATATATACTTACCAATAGAGTCAAAATTTGTTAATTTAAATATCTCTGAATTATCCAAAATGTTTTTATCTGACAGAGCAAAAGACCAGAATATAACTGGAATTGGTAAGGAAAGAAACAAAGAATGTTAATTGCCACAAAATTATTTTATGTAATCTCACATATTCAAAGGTGACAATTTCAAAACTTTGCTCATAATTTTTTTTCCTACTCTATTTTCAAACATAGATTAAATCATCTTGGTTATTGGTTATCATGTTATCCAAGCTATAAAGAATCCAAATGGTGATCAGGGACAGCTTTCCTATTGCCCAGGGTGATAGAAAGGAGAATATCTATTAAAAAAAAAGTAATCCCAACCAAAAAAGGCCAAAGAAACTGGGGTCCACTTGATGGCTCAAGTATTGCAGATCTTCTCAACCCATGAGAATATCGGTCTTTTGTTGAATTATAGACTATGGTATTATTGTCAAAAATTCTTGCTCAATTTCTCAGTTGAAGAATACAAGAGGTGATATTCTAACATGGCTGAATAAACTCCTATCTTAATCCCACTGAAGGTAACACTCCAAACTTTAGATAAAATGTTTCTAAAAATACAACTTGAACACATAAGAGGACTAAAAAAAAATGTACATTCTGGAGGGAATGTGAAACTTGGAAGAATGAATTACCATAAGTTATTTGCCTATTTTTGCAGCATGTAGAATTAAAATGTGGAAAGAATACCTATCGTTTTTTCTGGCCTGAACAAAGAGTAGAATACAGGTGAAAAAAAAAAAAAAAAAAAGATTGTAGAAAATCAGGAGGAAATCCCAGAAAGGAGAGGTGTAGTTTGTTTGTAAATCTTCCCAATTATCTGACCAATGCACCATGCATATACAGGACAAATTCAAAACATTCCAGGTAAAGATTTTTAGAAATGAACTATGAGATCTGAGCTGCCACATACAATGTAGAATCTATATAGTTTGATTCTAACAAGCTAATCATCTGCTAACACAAGAACCTCAATACTGTGTGGAGAAATACATAGTACAACAAAATCCGGAGTCTCCATAGTTTAACATTCAAAATGTCTATGATACAATTCAAAATTATTTGACGTGTAAAGGCCCAGGAAAATATGGGAAATTTGGAAATTTAACTTCAAAATTCTCCAGAAGAAAGAAAATGAAGACTACACTGAGATAAGCCAAATTTTAGAATTAAAAAGCAAGGAATTTTATTTTATTTATTTTTTTTATTGAATCATAGCTGTGTACAATAATTCAATCATGGGGTACAGTGTGCAGGTTTCACATACAATATGAGATATTTTCATTAACCTGATTGACATAACATTCATGAGATTTTCTCATTTACTATGTGAAAACATTTTTGATTCGTATTTAGAAGTTTTCTCCTGACCCTTCAAATATGCACCACAAGTGTGATCTCACCCTTTATCCTCTCTCCCCCAACCCTCTCCATCCCCTTCCCTCCCTCCCCCCTTTCCCCGTCTTCTTGTGCAATAATTGGGTTGTAGCCTTCACTTGAAAAAGCAAGGAATTTTAAAAAGTTTTTATACCTGTGCTTGTTGAGTAAAATGAAAATATGCTGGTAATGAAGAAACCTCTGCAAAAATATAGAAAATATATTAA
>CAUYRH010016623.1:0-13480 GCA_963574655.1 Perodicticus potto | reverse complement strand
ATAGTTATGGATTGGGGAGATAAAAGACCAGGATTAGAGAGAAGTACAGAAAAAGTTGCTCCAGTGTCCAAAAGAAATTTTCTCTCCTGGCGCTCCGCTATAAGGCAAACCTGGGGCTCTTGAGGGGTGATGACACAAGCTGCTTCCAGCTTTTTAAATGACAGTGCATAGTCACCTACCGGGCAATGTTAAACTGAACTCCAGGAAAGAGGCAATAATGTAAAGGCTTTGGAGAGAAGATAGTTTGCTTTTTATTTTGGTGTCAGGGCAGAAAGTATAATTTACATAGTTACAGTCTCTTTCTATTAAATAAAAAGAGTTACCATTTAGTCTGTCTTTATTATTTTGCCAAGCATTATGTTAGACACACAAACATTCTCTTATGCAATCTTCCCAATAACTTAATGACATAAGTTTATAATTAATATTATATTATCAGGAAATTTAAAGAACTAAGGAGCAAGTTCAGGCTTTGAATATCATTCTCTCTGGATTCACCTAACTGTGCTAAAAACAACTCCATTTTTCTGAGTTTCTCCTTGTCCCTTCTTTGAAATGCCACCAAACATATAGGATGAATCCATATGGCATCTAATTGTTACCTATGAACAGGGGGTTCTAGTTCCTAATCAGCTAGAATTAGGTTGAGAAGCAGGTATCTGAGAATTCACTGCAGATAGAGAAGAATAAAGAAAGGTCTGAGATACAAAGCTGTGATCACACAGGTATCTAGACTTTAGGGCCAAACTATCAGAAACGATTTGACTAAAAAAATTGTGGCAACTTTTCAGACCCATATGTGAATCAGAAGCTCAGCAACTAGATTCATTAGTATTCAAAGCCATTTGGAGTTAAGAACTTCTTAAATCTACCCTAGCTCAGAAGGGAATTAATCTCAGTACTTAAAATAGAGACAGAATATATTAATGAAAGGTAAATAACAGCAAATATGAATTGAAAATATCATATAGATCATTACTGAGTCATTCTGTCTAATCTTTTATAGGACTCTCACCTCCAGGAATATGCCTAAATTTGAAGAAAAGCTAGAACATCGGGATAGCTTTTCTTCTACCACGGCAGAGGAATATTCTGGTCATACGTAGAACCAGGTGCATGTGGGTTCAGGGCAACCATGATTCATTTAACAGACATTTACTGACACCGACTAAGTATCAGACATTGTACTAGCAAATGAGTGCAAAAAAGTGGAGTCTCTTATTTCATGGAGTTTATCATCTTGTGGGAGGAAGAGATGTTTCTAAAATAAGTACACACAGAAACAGAAAGCACAGCCATGATGGTACCACACATGCCTCTCACACAGGGCACCGACCTCGTCAGGGAAGGCTGGTCAGTGAATTAAACTGACTTCAGAAGCAGGAGTGGGAGTTAATTGGCAAAGAAGCGTGGGGAAGAGTCTTCCAGGCAGAGGAAACAGCATGTGTTAGGTTGAACCATATGAAATTGCTACTTTTAAAGGTCAATACTCATTGAACATCAACTATTCCACACAGTTCATCTTACTTACGGGTCTGTTATGCACAAAGCACTATCCAATGTGCTCTGGCTATTGGCAAGGTTTTCTATATACTTCCTGCACCCACTCTTCTTACAGCCCAGATGGGATGTTCAGGAAAAGATAAACAAAAAGTCAAATGACAATAGATTAAGAGAATCATGTGGGAGTGAAGGATCTTTCGGAGAGGATGCATTTTCCTTTTTCAGAGCCTGTTGGATGCCCCTAATTATATAATACCCTAAAGCCACTGGTGGCTGTCCACAAAGGCGGGTGAGCAGACACCTGGGCTGACTCTGTAATAGCCAGTTCTCACCCTGCCTCTTCCTTGCTAAAGGAAGCCCCAGGGCTGCAGTAAGCCAGGAAACCTTCCTCTTCTGCGGTGCCAGATAGTGCCCCATTCACAGTGAGATCAGTGTAGACCACTAAAAAGGATGACTCAGGGTTTGAACAGTTCATTGCTTTTTTCTAAATAAAATTTGTTGGGACCGATTACATGGGAAATTTTCTCAGATATTTATTTTGGGTCAGAAACAAAGGGGACTCTGATAATCAGCTGACACAGGCAGGAGAGAATTTTTTCTCCCTTGCAGCCAAGGAAATGAAAAGGCAGAGCCCTATGTATGCTAATAGCAGATTTATATGGCACTGCTTTCCTTCTGAGGTGGGAGATTTACATTGAGACTATTAGGTGATTCTGGGATGTCATTAACTATATTTTAGAAGATATCATTTGAGGATGGATCAGGGAAGAAGAAGAGGATGCTGAGCCTTTTTGGGGGAGGGGTGGCATGTACTTTGGTCTGCAAAGAAAGCAGAACAGTCTCTTGGTTTCATAATATTACAAGAAAATTAGTTAATATAATTGAACATCTTAAAAACTTATTCCATGCATTCATATTTTCATCTCAAAGTCATGTCTTATGAAATAAAGTTCATTTTATGTTCTTAACTTCAGTTCATGGGAAAGGTTAGGTAGTCAAGGGATGTGACGAGTCATTCAAAATGTCAAAACCTTTTATTTTCCAAAGAGTTTCTTGGCAGCGTAAGAGTTTGAGAGGAATCTCTTCCTTTTGCCTTGCACTTCACACTTTGATAAAGCTCATTTGCTGCCATTATCACTCTCCACAGCTCCACGTTCCGACTATGCCTGTTCTCTTTCTACCTCCGTCACTCCCACCTGCACCCCGACTTGGCAATGACCTGAGACTTGGGCTGAATGTGTGCTTTCTCCTAATAAGCCATTTCGTTCTCTCCCCCACCTACACATAACGGAGAGGAGGTACCACCATTTGAAGCTCAACTTTCATTTTCTTAGAAACTTATTACAAAGAGGCAGCCCAGGTGAAAATTCAGAGCCATCAGAGACTATATTAGAAGAAAAAGGCCAGACACCTCTTCTTTTCCAATCAATGTAATTTAGAGGATGGTGAGGGTCACCATTATCCTCACAGAGGTAAGAGTGGCTAACATTTAGTATGTAGTGAGTGATTACTGTTTGCTTGGCATTCGGCTAAAATTTACATGGATTATCTTGTTTAAGCTTTATGAATAAGTCTATAAGTACAGGTGCTTTAAGTTATCTCAAGATTACAAAGTAGGAGTCAGAGGTACGGAGAGGTGCCCAGCAGGTGACAGATGTTATAAGATGTGGAGCTGGAACGTGGAACTATGTTTGTTCAACTCCTGGGCAGAGAGCCTGTATCTCTAACCACATGGTGTTATTCAGTGTGGTCTTGAAAATAGAAAAACTAGAGTTGTCTAGGGAGCTTGTTAAATATATAGATCCCTAAGCTCTACCTCTGGCATTCTGTGGAGGTGAGACATGAGGATTTGCATGTTAACAGGCTCCAGGGCTGGGACTGGGGGAGTTCTGACGTCCTCTGCAGTTTAAGAAGCATTTTGCATCTTGGGAACAGTAGAGGAAGCACAATGCTGAAATGGTTATTTAACCCACAAGAGCCTGTCGACATGATCACAAAAGTGGCAGCCCAAAATCTAAAAGTGGTGACCCTACTCCAGCATACCCCAGCCTGTCCTCCAGCGGTGGGGCACCATTGCTCCAGACTCCAACAAAACACAAAGTTTCTTTCAAGGAGGTTGAGAGCTGCCTAGGACTCGCTACTTTTTTTCACTCTCTAGGAACTATGATTCTCTCCTGAGTTAGGCAGCTTCCAGTTAACTGAAAAATAGGGCGATAGCAAACTCGTCGGCAAGCCACCTGCTGGCCTGGATTCATGTTATGGTGTCTTCTCTGTCTGCAAATGGGTGCAAGATGATCAGATGTGTTAGGTTGAGAGCCCCTGCAGGAAACAGCTGCTTGTGCTGAAGAAGTTGGAAGAAGTGACTCTCAAGGTGTTTCGACTTCTTCTTCTGTGTGGGAGATACTTAATAACACCTGTGGCAGTGGTTTCTAAATTTGTGTATGCCTCAGAATCACTTGCAGGGCTTGTTACATAAGAATGCCGGGCCTCACACCCAGAATTTCTGATTCAGGACACCTGGGGTGGTGCTTATTCAAGTAAGTGTGTGATTCAGTAGGTTTGGGGATTCAGTAGGTTTGTGGTTGGATAGTGCATCAGGATATGCTGCTGGTGCTGCTGGTCTGGCTACCAGACTTTGAAAATCACTGGCCTATATTTTAAGACATAGGACGATTTGGGGGGCAGTTTTCCAATGCACACTTGGATCTTGTGACTAAGAATATAAAACTAGACCATTCGTCCAGCCTGTGTCTTAAACATCAGAGAATAGGGATAGAAATTCAATAATGTTACTCAGTTTAGCCATTATGGTCTGTCTTGAGCAATGTGGTTGGATAGTTGAGTGATGGGCGTCTGGAGTCAGAACTGTTTCAAACGTGGTCTTCAGGTGAGTTAGCTAATGTCTTTGAGCATCTAAGTTTCTCTCTGAATTTCTGCCCCTGTTAACAGCAAACATGCCTGCCTCGTAGTGTTTTATGCTAGAGACCTTGTTTATTCCAGGTTTCCTCCCTTCTTCACTTTGCAGTATGGCCCAGGAAGCTCACCTCTCCTTTACTCCTTTGCTCTCCAGTTGAGTTCAGCCCATGGGGAGCACCAGCAGGAGATCTGGGTGTGATGGAGTACGGAATACTGCGTTTATCTTGCTGCGCTCACTCCCTGTGGGGTCACTACAGTTGAATGTGTCCACTCTGAAATACTACTCTGCTTACATGGTGGAAACCTCACACAGCCGGACCTCCTGTCCTTGGGTTCTTGGAATACCACACCACCTTGTGTCCCTTCTGCCTAGAGATGATTAAGGTTGGCTGTGGTTAATTTAGCGCAATATTCTTTGTTCATTTCCTTTAACACTGCTGTCATTTTTTAAAACAGTGCCTTTTGTGATGGCCCATTAGGCTGTATAACCTCTGATTCATGCTGATGCCCTGACTGCTACAATTGTGGTAAGGATAAGTGGAAAGAATTCAGACAATGTGCTTGGCCCTGTGCTGTCAGCCAGTAAGTGCCAGTAATTTTCATCATTATTATTGCTGCATTGTAATATTTGGCCTAAAGTGTTCTGATTGGTTGTCTGTACCGATGGCACCTACCATATATAAGCTGCCCATTAGTACATTTCGTCTTCTTCAAGTGCCACTTACATCACTAGCACTATCGTCCTCATTTTCCTCAATTTGAGGGAATATTTCTTTTCTATATTTCTTGCATTTACATTATTGTTAGGCTTTTAGTTTTTTTTTTCCTGTTCCTTAGAGATCAGTATTAACTAGTACGTTACTCCTATTACTACCGCTGTTAATCACAATTACTGATGGATACTATTTCCTCTTGCAGAAAATCCTTCCTGAGGGTAACAAGTATAAGATGGGAGGGAAGAAGGAGCCCGAGTCTGATGTCACTGAAGAGCTGTCAGAGAAGTTCTGAGCTTCCTGCCTCTTGATTCTTCTTATGTGAGAAAAATAAACCCAAATGGGGAAGCCACAGCTGTGGGGTTTTTTCCTGCATGTGAGTAAATAGAATTCTAATATACTCTTCATTCTGGGATTGCAGTAGGTAGAGTCAGGATCATCAGGAAACATTCAACTAAGTCATGGAAGTATTGCTTTGAGAAATGGAAGCAACTTTTAAATATGTGATAGCTTTCTATATTTAGTCCATAGCCCATGTCGAATGATTTCCTAAACAAGAACGGTCTCTGTTTTCGGTCATTGCCACATTCAAGGTGTCTAGCACAGTCCTTGACACAAAGTTACTGCTTGGTAAATAAGTGTTTACTTATAAATGTGCACGCTGGGTGTTTAATAGAGACTGGGGCTGGCTAAATTTATGGGCAGTGGCATGCGGAAAGCTTATTCCCATATTTATTGTCAGCATTCATAATGTACTTCCTTGGAGGAAAGATAACAGGAGGTTACTGCTGGCATCTCTGTATTTAGAGGACCAAGGACAATGTCCAGGGAGCAGTAAACTCTCTGAAACTGTTAAGTAAATGAATCAAGAAATGAAAGTGAGTAGAAAGTGTTTTCGGTCTATGCGGAAAAATACTGACTTAGAAACTTTTCAGAGCTTTAAAGGTATGTTTTTTTTTTTTCTTTGAGACAAAGTCTTACTTTGAAGCTCTTGGTAGAGTGCTGTAGCATCATAGCTCACAGCAACCTCAAACTCTTAGGCTTAAGCAATCCTTTGCTTCAGCCTCCTGAGTAGCTGGGAATACAGGCACCTGTCACAGCACCAGGCTATTAGAGGTGAGATCTCACTCTTGCTAAGGCTGGTCTTGAACTTGTAAGCTCAAGCAATCCACTCACCTCAGCCTCCCAAAGTGCTAGGATTACAGGTGTGAGGCACTACGCCTGGCCTTAAAGATACGTTCTATCTTTTTTTTGGTACTGAAATTGCTTATTCATTGTTATTCTACACTTTTTTTTTAATTTGGAAAAATAAGAATGTGGAAATACTTGGAAAGGAGGATGAAATTCCTTGAGGTTTCTCCTTACAACTTTCCATAGAGCAGTGATTCTCAACCTTCATAATACTGTGGCCATTTAATATAGTTCCTGTGGGTTGCGACCCACAGGTTGAGAACCACTGCCATAGAGGTTATACGCTTGCAGTCCCACCAACCATGAATAAGAGTTCCTTTCTCTCTGCATCCATGCCAGCATCTGCTGTTTTGGGGTATTTTGATAGAAGCTATTTTCACTGGAGTTAGGTGATGCCTCATTGTGGTTTTGTCATTTCCACTATTGGGTATTTACCCAAAGGGGGAAAAAATCGTTTTATCAAAAGACACATGCACTTGAATATTTATTGAAGCACAATTCACAAGCTCAAAGATGTGGCATCAACCCCAGTGCCTATCAATATATGAGTGGATTAATAAAATGTAGTATGTGTATACTATGGAGTATTATTCAGCCATAACTAACAATGGTGAACTAATACCTTTTGTAAAAACCTGCGTGGAAGTGGAGACCATTCTTCAAAGTGAAGTATTGCAAGAATGGCAAAACAAACAGCACATGTCCTCGTTATTAAATCAGAACTAATCAATCAGCACTCGTGTGTACATTTGGTAGAAAAACTCAGCAGACATCAAGTAGGTGGGAAGGGACAGGGAGCTAAACTCACACCTGACAGGCACAATACCCACTATCTATCTGGGTGAGGGGCACATTTACAACTTTGACTCAGACTGTACAAAAACAAATCATGTAACCAAAGTATTTGTACCCCCATACAATTCTGAAAATTTAAAAAAGGATAAAATTATCTGTAATCCTGCCATCTACACTTAAAAAGAATTCTGTGCATGTTTTATAGATGTTTTTTCCCCATAAGCAGTAACTTTCTTTTGGAGCCTTAGTACACTGATGCTTTTCTGCAACTTTGCTAGGTAATTGTGGCTGACTTCCTAAATCTTGTCTGCTCGACCAGGATAAGGAACGATACTTAAAGTTCTTATTTTTGCTTTAATTTACAAACCTTTAGAGCATTCAGTTCTTTTCACCATATTCTTGATGTTGTAATTGGCAACAACAGGTCCTTATTCTGAACGTAGTTTATTGAAAGATGCCTCATTTACTGTTCTTCTGGGTGTATTATTACTGTACAATACTTTTGTGTTTTATTATCCTTGTCATCTTTTGACATAAATATTCAATAGCTGATATTTTTAGTGTCCCGTTAATATTATTAAATGATATTATATGCTTTATTTGGTTGATGTATTGTTACACAGTTACCTTTCAGATTTATAGCTTTAATCTTGAAAATTAACTAGTATTCCTATTTTTTAAAAAAACGCTAACAAGGTAATTAAAAATATAAATAAACCAAAGCCAAGGGATTTTGGAGGACTTTATGACCTGATACTGGCTTGGCAACGGGGAAATGGATGGGAAAGAAGTTGTTCTAGGGGACCTATTTATACTATCACCTGGATATACAACTGGTTTACCTTTAGCACCTTCCTGTAGTGGTAGAGTATTACTGATAAATGCGAAAATAGCTCTACTTAGAATTTCGATATATAATTTTCATTTTTTCTTAATAACTCTTCTCACTTTTTCCTTTCTCTTTCATCCTGAACAACTCTGCAAATCTGTGAAACATTTTATCTTTTGTTTCTGAAGTTCATTCATTCGTACTCTCAGTTAATCAACAGGTATTTATTTGGTGCCTGCTCTCCCGAAAATAAAATGATGACCAAAGCACATCGGGATGCTATGCTGGGCAAAAGCTGAGATTCTTAGGTTCCATGGGGCATGCAATCTAGTGACGGGAGACAGGCAGTTATCCACTGATCCCTGTAATGAATCTATAATTACAAACTGATACTAGTTCATTGGAGAAGAGGATCAAAGTTTAATGAGAAAGTTAAGAACAATACCCTGGCCAGAGAGGGGCTTGGAGTCAGAGGGAATTCTCTGGGCAAGTAAAGTTTGAGCCGGGAGCATAGGATGAGTGAGTAGCAGGTGAAAGGTGAAAGTCTGTTGGGAGGCGGTGAGGCATGAGGAGGTGATCCAGACAAAGGGAACCAGCTTTGAGCCCAAGGACTGGACAAAGCATGGAATGATTGAGCCACTAGAAGAAAAGACACGTGGCTGGAACTCAGAAAGCAAGGGATAGAGTGATACTATTGCTTGTAGAGTGATACAAGGGGGAAGATATAAGAGGCTTCATTTCATTCCTTGGCCCTTGGTTCATTTTAACTTGTGATATTGTCTTTTTTATACCCGACTTGTGGCTCTAATTAGGATGTTGTGGTGACTAATTTTATGTGTCAACTTGGCTGGGCTGCAGCACACAGATATTTGATCAAACATTATTCTGAATGCTTCTATAAGGATATTTTTAGATGAGATTAACATTAAAATTGATGGAGTAAAGCAGATTGCCCTCCATAATGCCAGAGGGCCTCATGTAATCAGTTGAAGGCTTGCATACCGCAAAAGGCAGGCCTTGCCTGAGCAAGAGGAAATTCTGTAGTGGAAGGCTTCTAGACTTGAACCACAATATTGGCTCTTTCTTGAGTCACTAGCCTATTAACCCACTCTGAAGATTTTGAGTTTGCTAGCCTCCACAATTTTATAAGCCAATTTTTTTTTTTTTAATTTCAGGTTAATGTAAGTATACAAACAACTAAATCACAATATTTGAATTTGTTAGGTAGAGTCCCGCTTGTAGTTATGCCCTATATCCAAAAGGTATGCCATACTCCTGTACATTGTGCCCATTCAGTGGGAGCACCCCAAACTCCACCTCCCTCCCCTCCCCTCGCTCATTGCCCTTCCAACCAACTTGAACTGAAATGAGTTTTTCTCCTGTGTGGCCATAAATCAAATTGTTTACCAGCTTCATATTAATATTGAGTACATTGGATATTTGCTTTTCCATTCTTGTGATACTTTACTGAGAAGAATGTGTTTCAACTCCATCCAGGTTAATACAAAAGATATAAAATCATAAGGAAATTTCTTATATTTTTATTTATTTAATTTCAGGTTAATATGAGGGAACAAACAATAAGGTTCAAATGTTTGTGTTTGTTAGGTCCCTGCTGTAGTTGTGCCCCTCACCCAGGAGGTGGCCATCTGAAAGAGCACCCCAATACCCCTCCCTCAAAGGCCAATTTCTTAAATCTGTCTCTCTATATACAAAGCCTGCTGGGTCTATTTCTCTGGGAACGGATACATATCATTACCTCGCTGAACATGGAGAATATGTTTCTCTCATCTTTGCAAGTTCCTTGTGCCTTGTACTTTGCAAATAGTGACTGTCCTGAAAACTGGCATTTCATAAACATTCATAAGCAGTTTTCAGAATATGATGCTATTTGTGCTATGCCTAAAATATAATTTACTAGTTATAAAAAAGTTATTTTTAAATATTTATTTAAAAGCCCATATCTATATAAGTTAAATAAACTTCTTTATCACATATTATACATTCTCAGAATCTTTAGTATGCTGTTAACTGAAGTGACAAAGTTAGATACCAACAAATTTTCATAAACCTTTTAGTGGAACATCTTGTGGGACTCGTGTTTTTGGAATTTGCTTTAAGTAGTATTAGAGAAAATGTTTATTGAATCAGAGAATAAATCATTCCCCTTTGTCTACCCTGGAATCTATACTGAATATATTTCCGAATTCAGTAGCGGGTGGGATCTCTTATTTTATTTTGTCTTGGATTGCTGAAGTTCTGGAGACTTGATAATGAGTCCTTTGACTAGAACTTCGTTGAGGTGGTCTTTATCTTGAAGAAGTTTTATTCTAGGTAGAGTTATAAGACACACTCAGGAGTTCTAAGGACCGTGTGGGCAGTTGCTAAGATGTTTACAGGTAAAAGAGAAGAGAAGAAGAAAATATCAGTATTCTCTAGACCAGAACCACTGAAAATGTGGTCCATGAGTTTGTGTTGGTCTACAAATGGTCTTATTCAATGTCTGCACAGAAATTGAGAGGAAGTGTAAAAACTCTTTTATAAAAATCAGAGTAATTTATGTCTGGTGATATAATCTGAAAAATTAAACAAGTATTTTGTTTGTATATCTTTTTAAATATTATTTTTCTAGTAGTTGACTTTAATTGGGTTTTATAAAATTATTGATCTGTGCTAGATTGGAGGTTAAAATAATACAACAAAAAACCAAAAACTCGGTTAATCACCACTGATAGTTTGATAAGCACTGACTGCCGTAGACTGGTTGAGAAGACTTACCTGTCTTACCTGGGGGAAGACAGAGGGCCAGAGGAGGTCAGCACTGGGAATGATCTTGACACATGGACTTCACTGAATGAATGGGTCTGCAAAGGCCAGCATGGGTCAGTGGGGAGGCAAGGCAGAGGAGAACCTTGAAACTCACTTGTGCAGAGTTTACAGAGATAGAGCTTGTCAACTGTGTTTCTTGCCAGATGGAAAAGTGCGATGGACCAGCAGCATTAGAAGGCTTGGCCAGATTTTTTCATCTGTTGGGAGATCATTCTAGCTGTGTACCAAACATACTAGGAGTTTTACCAGTCCATTTCTAAGCAAGAATATTAGTCTGAAGGTGGATTATTTCTCATATGGTCATGTGGGTATGTTACTTGGCAGGGAAAACTCTAATTGAAGTGTTTATAGTAAGCCAAAGCTAATTCACTGTTGGTGGTTATCATCTGATTGCAAGATAATGCTGCCATTGCTTTCCCTCTCTACCCCGCCCTCAGATCCTGAGTCAACTTCAGAATAGAATTTGATCTGATCTTATCTAGGAGGTAGAGGGCACTTGTCAAGTTCAAACTCCTGCCAGAAGTATATTCTTTACAAAATATCCATCATCATGGGTTATTAAAATGATGATTTTTCCTGGCAAGTACATTACCTAGTGTCCTAAGAGATTTTAGGGGTAATGTTATATGGTCTAAAATAAGGGTTTCATTACCCCTGAAACCTCTTAGGACACTAGGTAATGTCTAAAGCAAAAATTGGGACATCTCTTAGGACACTAGGTAGGTCTAAAGCAAAAATTCCATCTCAATGAAGAGGATGCTTATAAAAGCAATATTTTAGGAACCTGGAAAAAGCAAATGGAATACTAAGCGTGACAAATGTATTCATAAAAATGACAGATAGTAATGTGATACTGTTTTTCTTTGAGTTAGTTAATTGACTATTTACCTAAGCCCAGTTGTATGCCTTACCTCTTTTCTGTTGAGTGGTGAATGGGTAACATTTTAGACAAATTTGAATCAGGTGAATCAGATGGCTCTTAGTTTGCAAAGTACAGATGATAAATTTTTAAATGTAATTCTTTTAATAGTTGATTTTAATTGGGTTTTACAAAATTATTGATCTGTGCTAAATTGGAGGTTAAAATAACAAAACAAAGAAACAAAAACCTGGTTAATCACCCCTGATCACTGAAGGTTTATTTTATATGGTGTTTTAAGTTTTGCTTTTGTTGATACTTTAAACAGTTTTTCTTTGTGTACCATAATTTTGGTATGTGATTTCCTGGTTGGTGTTTTTATTTTTTTATATAGGAAAGCTAGTGAACTATTGGCTGTTTTAGTGAAGGGTTGATCAGTGACCTGAACAGGGAAGATACAAAAAGAGTTCTCATATCTGACTGCTCCAGAGAATGATCTGGGGTTAGATGGATGAATTCATTCATTCAAACAAGCAAGTAAGTAAATAAAAATAACCAAACCTGAGCCCGACCTAATCCTTTTAAATCAGATTATTTTGTGGGGTGGAGCTTGGGCATAGATAATTTCAAAAAGTGTCATAGGTGATTATAACTAGACGGAGAGGCACTGCCTCACCCAGAGCCACCTGCATGCCTTGGAACATCACACATTGCTGTCCTTGCCTCTCCTATGCCTTGATGAGTTTTTGATTTAGTAAGGCTGGGGCTGGGGGCTGAGAGTATGCATTTCTGGCAATGTCACAGATGATGATGACTCTGGCCCTGGGTCACTTCAGAACTGCGACCTCTGTTCAGACTGAGCATGGCCTTACTCATCCAGTACAAGAGCTCTGAGTAAGGGCAAACAATTTTCCATCAATGATCTTTCGGCAGATCCAGGATTAGAGAGCACTAGAGCCTGCAGGAAGCTCTATAGAAGGAACAGTGGAACTGGGGAAAAGGGTAGTGTGAGGCATCTCAGGAGTAAGCAAAGATTTATATAAACCAGAAGAGCAGAGGCAGAGACCCAATTGCTACCTCTAAAATCACAGATTGATAGTTTTCTCCTTAATCTTCAGGGTGTGTTCCTTTAGAGATGGGACCAGCCAGTGATGGGTTTGGCTTAAAACTCTTTGTTTTCCTTCTGTATGATCAATATTCCTTCAACACATAGTACCCCCTACACGGAGTGTGCTCAGAGTGAGAGACTTCACAATTTTTTTTTTGAGACAGAGCCTCAAGCTGTCACCCTGGATAGAGTGCTGTGGCATCACAGCTCACAACAACCTCCAATTCCTGGGCTCAAGCAAGTCTCTTGCCTCCGCCTCCCAAGTAGCTGGGACTATAGGCGCCTGCCACAATGCCCGGCCATTTTTTGGTTGCAGGTGTCATTGTTGTTTGGCAGGCCCAGGCTGGATTCAAACCAGCCAGCTCAGGTGTACATGGCTGGTACCTTAGCCTGTTGAGCCACAGGCGCTGAGCCACAATTTTTAAATTATTTCATTATTTACTCTTGTGTCTATCTTATCTGGTTTTACTCTGTGACAGATACTGTTAGTGATTTGATATATATAAATTAAAAATAAAACCCAAAAGCATACAAAGTCTGACAATGAAGTTCACAAATTCATCCTAGAAAAAGTGCTGCATACTTCATTGTAAATATCACTATGGTCTCCTACAAAGTACTCCCTTCGCTATCTGGTGACCATAGTGAGATTCAGCAATGAGGTTATGTAGCACCTTTTCTAGGAGGAGTTTGAAAAACTCCATTTTCAGACCATGTATAACAATAGTTCTGATGGC
>CAUYRH010016622.1:0-20091 GCA_963574655.1 Perodicticus potto | reverse complement strand
ATTTTTTCAAAAAACCAACTCCTTGTTTCATTAATTTTCTGAATGATTCTTTTGTTTTCAATTTCATTGATCTCTGATTTAATTTTGGATATTTCTTTTCTTCTGCTGGGTTTAGGCTTAAATTGTTCTTCTTTTTCCAATTCCATGAGATGGCTTGTGAGTTTATTGATATGCTCTCTTTCTGTTTTTCAAATGTAGGCTTCTAAAGCGATAAATTTTCCTCTCAGGACTGCTTTTGCTGTATCCCATAGGTTTGGGTAGTTTGTGTCTTCATTGTTGTTATACTCAAGGAAGTTAATGATTTCCTTTTTTATTTCTTCCTGCACCCAAGTGTCATCAGCATAAGGTTGTTTAACTTCCATGCCTTTGTGTGAGGTTGAGCATTTTTGTTGGAGTTGAGTTCCACTTTTAGTGCCTTGTGGTCTGAAAAGATGCAAGGTAGATTTTCAATTCTTCTGATCCTGCTGAGGTTTGTGTCCTAGGATATGATCAATTTTGGAGAATGTTCCAAAGGACGATAAGAAGAATGTATATTCTATATCTTTGGGATGGAGTGTTCTATATACATCTATCAAGCATAGTTGTTCTAAAGTCTCATTTAAATCTCTAATATCTTTATTTAATTTCTGTTTAGAGGATCTGTCCAGCTCTGAGAGAGGGGTGTTGAAGTCCCCTGTTATTATGGTGTTGTAGGATATCATATTGCTCAGACTAAGCAAGGTCTGTTTCAAGAATCTGGGAGCATTTAAAGTCTAAATGTCTTTTTGTTGTATTTTTCCCTTAACCAATATGAAGTGACCATCATTATCTTTTTTGACTTTAGTTGCTTTAAATCCACATGTATCTGAGAATAAGATTGCAACCCCTCTTTTCTTCTGAGTTCTGTTTGCCTGAAAAATTGACTTCCAACCCTTAACTCTGAGTTTTGTCTTTTGACATGAGGTGTGTTTCCTGCAGACAGCAAATAGATGGCTTGTGTTTTGTTTTTTTTTATTCCAAATCTCTTTTTTTTTTTTGAGACAGAGCCTCAAGCTGTCACCCTGGATAGAGTGCAGTGGCATCACAGCTCACAGCAACCTCCAATTCCTGGGCTTAAGTGAGTCTCTTGCCTCTGCCTTCCAAGTAGCTGGGACTACAGGCACCCGCTACAATGCCCGGCCATTTTTTGGTTGCAGCCGTCATTGTTGCTTGGCCGGGCTGGGCTGGATTTGAACCCGCCAGCTCTGGTGTATGTGGCTGGCACTCAGCTGCTTGAGTTACAGGCACCGAGCCTTGTTGCTGTGTCTTATTTAGCACTAATATTTGCAGATGCTGGGCAGTGCCTGTGGCTCAGTGGGTAGGGTGCCAGCCCCATATACTGAGACTGGCTGGTTTGAACCCGGCTCTGGCCAGCTAAAACAGCAATGAGAATTGCAACAAAAAATAGCCGGGTGTTGTGGTGGGTGCCTATAGTCCCAGGTACTCGGGAGGCTGAGGCAAGAGAATTGCTTAAGCCCGAGAGTTGGAGGTTGCTGTGAGCTATGTTGCCACAGCACTCTACCAAGGGTGATAAAATGAGACTCTGTCTCAAAAATATATATATATATTTGCAGATGCTGTGCAGGCCATGGGCAGGCAGTCAGCACCTCACTTCTGAGTTTAGGACAGTGTATTCCATGTGTGCCAAGTTATGTGAGCACCAAGGAGGAACAAACTCCACAGGATCAGGACTTGAAAGACAAGGGTCCTAGGCTGGCTTTGCTACAATCCAAGCTGTATAACCAGATCACTAAACTTAATAAGGGTTGGTTTCTTCACCCAAATAAGGATATGGTGAAAATCAAATGGAATAGTAACTGGGAGGATGACTTTTTTTTTTTTTTTGAGACAGATTCTCAAGCTGTCAACCTGGATAGAGTGCCGTGGCATCACAGCTCACAGCAACCTCCAATTCCTGGGCTCAAGCGAGTCTCTTGCCTCTGCCTCCCAAGTAGCTGGGACTACAGGCACCTGCCACAACGCTCGACCATTTTTTGGTTGTAGCCGTCATTGTTGTTTGGCGGCCCAGGCTGGACTCGAACCCGCCAGCTCAGGTGTATGTGACTGGCGCCTTAGCCCGTTGAGCCACAGGCGCCGAGCCTGGGAGGATGACTTTTTGACTTCAGTTTAATTCACAGATCTCTCTGATTATGATGTACCTGAGCTCATGGCTGTGGCTGGCTCTGGTTTGGTTCTGCCAATGCTGCTCTGACAGTTTTTCAGGGCTAACAGTGATTTATCAGCTGAGTCTGTTAAAGTCCTCAGAACATCCTTGGGAAGGACCTGAGGAAACTTCTGGCAAGCCCAGGAAGTGGAAAGGGTAATTCCAAGGTCTTACAGTGGGTAAGGTAGCAATTGTAGGCTAGAACCCTAGACTGGCTTGCTCCTATGCTCTTTCTGTCCCATCCTGCTGCTTGGTGTTGAGTCAAAAATGAGCCAAGAGTACTGATGTCTGCTGTATGGGGCTCAGGGCACAGATTAAAGGATGAAATGGACACAGCTCCCACCCTGATGGAAATCACAGTCCAGCAGACCAGCTGCATGCTCTGGGCTGCCTGTGTTGCTCATCGGGGCTGCGACATGTTCCCTAGGCCCTAATTTCTCTCCTGTGTCTCAGTGTCCAGAAGATTTCCCTGGGAAAAGGGAAGGATGCCACTCTTCTTCCGGAAGCGGAAGCCTAGTGAGGAGGCTCGGAAACGTCTGGAATATCAGATGTGTCTGGTGAGGGAAAATGGGTTTCCTCTGCCCTAGGAAATAGGAGTGTGCAACCTCCAGACAAGCTGGGTTTTCTCCCATCTACCTCCCCTATCCTCATGGGAAATGCCTGATTCAGCCTCCACCAGTGAAGCCCCATCCAGAGTTCCTCCCCGGCTGTACTGAGTACACCTGTCAGTTCTTATCCAGTTTCTCTGGGAAAGCAGAGGCTGCAGATCCACCTGCTGAATAGATTGCAACCATATACTGTCTATGGACTCTTGTAGCCCCTTAATTTTATGTTTCTTTGCTTTATTTGTCCACCTGCAAGAATACTTTCTTTTAATATTTCTTCAAAAATTCTTTTTATCCTTAGGCCAAAGAAGCTGGGGCAGATGACATTCTTGACATCTCTAAGTGTGAGCTTTCAGAGGTAAAGTAAGGATACTGTTCTGGCTATAAGTTGGATCTGTCCTGTTTTCTTGGTTTGCATGTCTCTAGGGCAGTGGTTCTCAACCTTCCTAATGTCGCGGCCCTTTAATACAGTTCCTGTGGTTCGTGACCCACAGGTTGAGAACCACTGCTCTAGGGAATTTAGGTGTGGACTGGAGCTTTCAAAAGACCAGAAGCACCTAGTCCAGAGATGTTTCCTTAAATTTTGTTCTTGTCCAGAAGACCTTAGATGATCCATTGGCCTCAACATCCATTGGCCTTCAAGAGTTAATGAGTCAGCTCGGTGCCTATGGCTCAAGCGGCTAGGGTGCCACATACCCAGAGCTGGCGGGTTCAAACCCAGCCTGGGCCCACCAAACAACATTGACGGCTGCAACCAAAAAATAGCCAGGCATTGTAGGGGGCACCTGTAGTCCCAGCTACTTGGGAGGCTGAGGCAGGAGAATTGCTTAAGCCCTGAAGTTGGAGGTTGCTGTGAGCTGTGCTGCCACAGCACTCTACCCAGAGCGACAGCTTGAGCCTCTGTCTCAAAAAAAAAAAAGAAAAAAAGAGTTAGTGAGTCAAGTTAGAAAATGTACCCCAGATTTCCAGTGTGCTGGAAGACTCTTGGCATTCTCCGGGCCCTGGTGGGGCTCACATAGGGGCAAATTAAGTGGGGTAGGGCAGGGTAGCCTTTTGCCAGCTGACTGAGTGGACCAACCACATCCCCAGTCCCACTGCTCACTCACATTACCCCATAGCTTAGCACTGCTCTCCACAGTGGCATTTTGTGCTTGTTCCTCTCCTGCCTGACGCTCCCTCACGTGAATGCCACGAGATATAACAGTGAATCTGAGATGTGGTCAACATAGTTTAGTAGGCACTTCAGTGTACTGTGCTCAGGTAGGATGACAAAGAACAAACTAAAAACTGGTGTGAGAAGAGCCACTGATCCAGCTTCATCTTGTCTTAGATTCCATTTGGAGCTTTTGCAACGTGCAAAGTTCTACAGAAAAAGGTAAGATGGAGCTTCATTTTTAGAGAATGGTTTACTGCACATTTGCTTATTTGAAACCATGTATTTCAAACTTGTGGGACCTTTAGGAGCTGTCTTCCTGGTATAAACACCTCCCTTCTCTCTGACCCTCGGGAGAGTAGGCTTTGGGGCTGGACAGTCCTGTATCACATTCTGACTCTGACCCTCACTGGCCCCATGCCTTGAGTAACTTCCTTAAACTCTTACATCTCAGTTTCTTCATCTGTGAAATGAAGACATTTAAAGCTCTGCTCTCCCAGAGGTGTAGTGAAAACTGAGTGGTAGATAGCTGGATAGTGATAGAGATGTGCTGAGTGTATGGCTGCTATGTAGGAAGCATGTATTCATCCCAGTGTTGTTAACAGGAGACACTCATTTCATTCTGCTTATGCAGGAGAGATTAGGAGGGGAATGAATGGCTTTTCAGAAGAGCATTGCAGCTTTGAATGCAGATAGGTAAGAGTACTTGAAGTAAAATGAAGATAGGCAAAAGGTATTCATACCATACCAACAGAGTAGTGAGCTCCTTGTCAATGGAAATACTAAAGCAGTGGTCAGTAAGAAAAGTAGCAGTAGGTGACCCGGATTTGACCACTGGACCATGTACTGGCCGTGGGCTAAGGACTTTTTGTCCATTGGCTTGTTTAACCGTTGCAACAGCTCTGGAGCCAGAAACTGGCTATTCTTTATCTTCCACTAGAAGGTTATGACCAGGACAGCTGCAGGGGGATCCCCTCTCAGAATGAAAGTAGAATTAGATGTCTAAAGTCCCTGTTACCCTTGAAGATCCAAATTTTAAGGAAGGTCCCGAGTACCCTGTTGTGGCATCTGGGAGAGCAGAGATGCCAGGCTGTGGCAGGACCACTGTGCACCTGCCCTGCCCTGGCTGTGAGGCCTCAGCCTGCCCTACCTACCATTCTTCCTCAGCCAGATAGTTCCACAAATCTTTCCACACAGGTATTGATCGTCCATACCAATCATCTCACCTCCCTGCTTCCCAAATCCTGCAGTCTCCTGAGTCTCGCAACCATCAAGGTACTGCGTGCTCCTCCTGGGCATCTGGGGCCCTGCATGGTGTCCAGGTGGCAGCTCAGCTCCCTGCTCCCTTTGATCCTCTTCTATTAAAGTTCGTGCCAAACAGGTCAGATGTAACCATCTGGGCTGTGGTCAACATGGTTTATCAGGCACTTCTGTGTGCTGTGCTTGGGTAGGATCACAAAGATGACCAGCCACAGTCCGGTGGAAAGCCAAATGGTAAACTCATGGCAGGTAAAACAGCAGAGCAAGGAAACTGGTGGTCCCAGATGGAGAAGAAGAGGAAGGGTGTTCAGATGATGTGGGGGGGTTCCCTCCTGACTTTGAGCCCCTTTACAACAGGGGCTGGAATGTATTCACGAGATACATGAGGTACGACGCCAGGGTGGTTCCACATGGCTGTGTGCCTGTGAGTGTGGTATGCAGGGAAGAGCCTGGGAGCTCAGGCGCCATGGTGCTTCCCATGGTTAGCTCTGTCTGGTGGGATTGGGGGCAGTTTTTAACTGCCCTTTTCTTATTATGGCTCAATATGCATTATTTTTGTATTCAGAAAAAAACATTTCAAATACACTTTTGTGTTTATGTATATTTCATATATATGTATATTATACATGTGTTGTCCCTTGATATCCAAGGGGGATGGGATCAGGGCCCCCAAGAATACCCCAATCCTCTGATGTTCAAGTGGTCAACACTTAGTTGGAAAGAAAGAGTCGGGTGCTCTTGTTTCCACATCAGAGACACCAGGCTCCCCATGTCACCTTCTCACCATTCTGGAGCCTAGAGCCTGAGGGACTTTCTTAGCTGGTGACTGACAGGTGTCTCCTTCTACAGGTTCTGGATCTCCATGATAATCAGCTGACAGCCCTTGCTGATGATATAGGGCAGCTGACAGCCCTCCAGGTAGGGCTGCAGGAGATGGAAACACACTTCTAATGGCCTAAGTGAGAAATTGCAGTCACATGAGCCTGGAACTTTCTGGTTGTGCTAGCCAGGCTGCACATGGTGCCAGCTCCATCCTCCTCTTTCTCTTGACGCCCAAAGAACGCTCTTGCTACGGCAATCTAGGCTATGGGTGTCTCTTAATTACATTTTTGGCATGTGCTTTTTGGGGTTTCATTGTGAGCTTCCATGACTTTACAGAAAACAAATACCAGTGAATCTACCTCAGAAAAATGATAAACTTAGGGCCAGGCCTGGTGGCTTATGCCTGTAATGCTAGCACTTTGGGAGGCCAAGAGTGAGGCCAAGACCAGCGGATTAGTTGAGCTAAGGAATTCAAGACCAGCCTGAAAAAGAGTGAGACCCTATCTCTACTAAAAATCGAAAAACTACCCAGGTGTTGTGGTGGTTGATTGTAGTCCCAGCTACTTGGGAGGCTGAGGCATAAGGGATGCTTGAGCCCAAGAGTTTGAGTTGCTATGAGCTATGATGATATCACAGCACTTAACCCCACAGGGCCACAGAAACTGTGCCTCAAAAAAAAAAAAAAAAATGAATTCAGCACTCTGACTCTTGTCTCACTTCTAATCCTTGCCAGGAAGAGCCCCTACATTTACTGGGCGCTTGCTGTGTGCCAGCCTAGAGCCAGGCCTGTCCCTTGTTTTACAAACCGTGGATTCCTCATAGCCATCTCTGAGGCAGGCTTTCATGTGGCCTCATTTTACAGAGGAAGTAGTCGCTTCCCTCTGCACTTAGACTGAAGTCCAGGCTATTCACTCGGACTCCCAAGACCCTGTCCCTACATCTCTCCAGTCCCCCCTCCTGCTCCCCACTTTGCTTGCTGCAGTCAGCTCCTAAATGCTCTGTCCCTCTGAGCCCTCCCCCAGAACTGCTTGGGCTCTTCCTTCTGCTTGAGTCCCTCTCCCTGGGGTTGTCTGCAGAGTCATCCTTCCTCTCTTAGGCCAGATGTCTCTGCAGACCCTCCCCAGCTTCCCGGGGGGAAGGGGAGCCTATTCATCTGTCTCCTCCTGGGGTTATTTCCTGAGAACACGGTTGCAGCCTATAATCCCTAATTATGTGTGTGCTGGCTCACTGTCACCCGAGTGAAATGCAGTGTCTGTGAGGACAGCACCTCTACCTAGCGTGCTGCCTATCATGTGGAGAAGACCAAGAGGGATTTGAATAAACAAACCCATGATGTGGAAGACATTGTCACATTTTACAGGAGAGAAAACTGAGGTCCAGAGAGATGACTGTAACTTGTTCAAGGTCACACCAAGAACATGAAGAAGATTAGTAATAATTGCCACCACCTTGAACCACCATAAATACCCTGGTGTAGGATCTTAGGGACTTTGTTTTTATATGTATTTCTTTTTTTTTTTTTTTGAGACAGTGTCACCCTTGATAGAGTGCCATGGTATCATAGCTCACAGTAACCTCAAACTCTTGGGCTCATGGATCTTCTTGCCTTAGCCTCCCGAGTAGCTGAGATTACAGGAACCAGCCACAACACTCAGCGGTTTTTTTTTTTTTTTTTTTGGCCGGGGCTGGGTTTGAACCCGCCACCTCCGGCATATGGGGCTGGCGCCCTACTCCTTTGAGCCACAGGTGCCACCCAACACCCAGCTGTTTTTAGAGATGGTGTTTTGCTCTGGCTCAGGCTGGTCTCAACTCCTGAGCTCAAGCAATCTACCCGCCTCGACTTCCCAGAGGGCTAGGATTATAGACATCAGCCACCATCCCACCTGGCCCTTCATATGTATATTTTTATAGAATTGCTGCTTTCACTGTTCTGTAACTTTTGGATAACTGACAGTAATGTATAAGGTCCTTATGGGTCATCAAACATTCATCTCCATGCTATTTTTAGTGGCTATTACTTAGTGCATCATCCTGTTGGCCTTGCCCCCCCCTCAAGGCACCACATCCTGGTGGGAGCACAACTTTCGGGATCCAACAAGCCCTGGTTCCAATGCCAGAACCACTGACTACTGGCCTTGAGCCCTAGGACGGCTTATACAACTTTGTGAAGCTGGGTTCCTACTAGGTGCTGCCTCACTCAGACCCCTGAGTCTGTTAGTCTCCTTCTCCTCCCTCTGTGATTGGGGGTAGTTAGTGAGCGTTTTGTAATTGGCATCAGTGAGGACCCTCAGCCAGAACTGGGTTCAGGGTCTTGCTTTGCTTTCTTGAGCACATGACTTCACCACTCAGATCCTCAGTTTTCTCGTATCTTGAACGGGATCATAACAATCTACAGCTTCCTCACAGGACTAGCAGGAGATAAAGGCAGGTGTGTGTGATGCCCAGATAAGGCCTGGCCCAAAGCAGGGGCTAGTCCCTGTAGTCTGTGTGGGGGTTCCCTGTGTCATTTTTTCCGGATTAGGTATTGAATGTGGAAAAGAATCAACTGACACATCTACCACGATCCATCGGGAACCTGATCCAGCTCCAGACTCTAAATATTAAAGGTAGGGGTCCAGGGAGCCCTATCCCTATAACCCTCAGTCCCCACTGCGCTGTCCCCACCAGATCCACTGGGTGCCCCTCCTGGGAGCTACTGAGTATGAGGGCAGCTTGTCTCCAGGTATCGCTGTAACATGGACTGACCACCTGCTGGGTTGGTCTTTTTTTTTTTTTTTTTTTTTTTTTTTTCCATGGTACCCATTCACAGGCTGTCTGGAGGGTTCCTATGACTCTTTGGAGCCAGGGCCCTGTGGGGAGAACAACAGTGTTGGCAGGCTCCATGACTCGGTGATTCGTGTTTATAAAAATGGGTTGTGGGGTGCATAGCAGCCTGAGCGACAGCGCTCCCACTCAGAGGTACAAGGAGCCTCATGGCAAGTCCACAAGGAGGGGGGCGATATTTCCATTGACAGATGAGGATGTGATGTGCTCCAGGCCGTCCAGTGCAATTGTGACCAAGCTGAGATTCTACTGCAGGCTCCATACCCTCAGAAGACCCCCCGCTGGACCCACAGCTCCCCATGTCTTCTCACTGTCCCTCAGCACTCCCTGCCCAGAGTGCCTCAGTGTATCTAATGTAGTGTGCAAATAATGATAAAAGTCATGGCACTCCATTTATTAATCACTGTCTGTGTGATAGGCACTGTGCCGTGGCCCAGGGAGGTAAGGTCAGGTGACCAGTGACTCATAGTGTTAGTAGGAACTTAACTGACCTTCACATTCTTACTCACGGAGACCCAGGGCCTGGGACCTGGTGTATGCCCTGGAGGTCAGAGTGAGTCACTGAGCTCCCTGAGGAAGGAAGCTGGTGACAGGGCTTCAGGGTATTGAGCTGTACCACTGGGATCTCTGCAGACAATAAGCTGAAGGAGCTTCCCGACACCATGGGGGAACTTCGAAGCTTACGTACCCTCGACATCACTGAAAACGAGATTCAGAGATTGCCACAGATGCTGGCTCATGTTCGAACCTTGGAGGTAAGTGGGGAGCCATTCTCACCTGGGGTCCTCTCTGGCCTGCCCAGCTCCCCACTTCCCACATTTCTGAGTGCCTGCCCCTGTCACGAGATTCTACGGTCACAGGGACCCTAAGCCATGGTCCTTAGGTGTCATGGAGAGACCAGTGTGTCAAGACACTGCAGTGACAGAGGCAGAAAAATACTCTTCTAGAGTGAGGAAGAGAGAAGGCCAAATCTAGACAAGGTTATACTTTAAGAAAATTGTGGTATTTGAAACAGACCTTGAAAGAGGAATGAGATTTTTGAGAAGTAGGCAAGGGTAACAGCAGAGGCACAGGTGGAGGAGGCAGGAGGTAGGGAAGCACAGGGAGTCTCAGGGAAGGGCTAAAAAGCCACAAGGTTAGAAGTCGCTGTGCCTGGAGGGCCCTGATCATAAAGAACCCAGAGAGCAGAGGGACTGGGTGGGAGCAGGAATCACCCAGGGAGTGGGCCTCAGCTGGGCAGTGCAGAAACGTGGTTTCCTCAGAGCAGGGGGAGAGCTGGGAAGGGGATACACAGCTGCCATAACAAGTAGCACTATTGGGGATGAAGGAACTTAAACAATAAAAATTTATTTTCCTGGGCTCGGCGCCTGTGGCTCAACGGGCTAAGGCGCCAACCATGTACACCTGAGCTGGCGGGTTCGAATCCAGCCTGGGCCCGCCAAACAACAATGACGGCTGCAAGCAAAAATTTATTTTCCTGTAGGCTAGAGGTCCAGGATCAAGGTGTTAGCAGGGTTGGTTCCCCCGAGCCCTGTCTCCTTGGCATGTAGATGGCCATCTTCTCCCTGTGTCTTCTATCATCGTTCCTCTGTACTTCTCTGTGTCCAACTTTCTTCTTAGAAGGACACCCAACATACTGCAGCCTAATGACCTCTTTTTACCTTAATCACCTAAAGGCCCTGTCTCCAGGTACAGTCACATTCTGAGGTATGGGAGCTTAGGATTCTGACATGTGGATTTGGGTGGGAGGGACACAGTTCAGCCCACATCAGATGCCAACATGAGGCAGCCCATTTAGTGGAGGAGGGATCCAACAGCCGTGACAGTGAGATGGCACTAGCTCCCTGAATCCTAACAAAAGTCTCGTGGGGGAAATACCATGATGCTATCTTCGAAGTACCAAAGTATCTAATGGTAGTATGCAAATAATGATAAAAGTCGTGGCACTCCATTTATTAATCACTGTCTGTGTGATAGGCACTGTGCCGTGGCCCAGGGAGGTAAGGTCAGGTGACCAATGACTCATAGTGTTAGTAGGAACTTAACTGAAGCTCCACCTTCACATTCTTACTCACGGAGACCCAGGGCCTGGGACCTGGTGTGTGCCCTAGAGGTCAGAATGAGTCACTGAGCTCCCTGAGGAAGGAAGCAGATGAAGAGACTGAGGCATGGGCAGTTGCAGGAGCTTGCCTGAGGGCCACACAGCTAGTAAATTAGGCAGTCTGAACCTGACACCTGTGCCTCCAGTCTGTGTGATTCAGCTTCTGGAGCAGGACCTTATCCACACAGTGACAAGCAATCGGGGCATCCCAGAATCCTCTGACAAGCCATCAGCAGATTCGCTCTCTCAGGCCAGATGCCGAGTTGAGGTGTCTGAGTCAGAGTGGACAGCTGGGCCCAGAGACAGAGCAGAGGAGGGTAGCTGACCTCAGTAGCTGGACACCTCCTGCCTCAGTGGCTAGTCTGAGATAGGACAGGCTGAGGAGACAGGCCAACCCAGGTTCGTTCTCTGTGCTGCCCACTGGACCTTCCTGAAGTGGTAGAAATGTATAAGGCCTGTGCTGTCCCAAGCAGTGGCTACTAGCTGAAAGGGCTAGTATGTATGACCAAGGAACTAAAAGTCTGATTTTACTGACTTAATTCATTTAGATTTTAACAGCCAGGGATACCTAGCGGCTACTCTTTTAGATAATGCAGCTTGGAGCATGTGTTCCTAATCCTGGAGCTATCCTAAGATACCTAATAAGAGCTCTGGATTTCATTTTTTAAGAAATCTTCTTGGTGGCACCTGAACAAACCGATTTTGGGATAAGCCACAGCCATTCTTAGAGAAGGCCGTGCTGTGTGTCAGGTCTTCAGATGTCAAACATATTACCCATTAAACTGCCTACCAGGTCATTGACACTGTGACTGTTTGGCTCTGAGGTAGCCACAGCTCAATAAAGTTAGTGGCCTATTCAGGGACATAGCTGGGACAGGAAGAGCTGGGACCCTAAGCCAGGGCTGTGTGTTTTGGGCTCAGCAAAGTGTCCAGTGGCTATTTCTTCTGCCAGTAATGGGAATGTTCTGTGATCTGTGCTGCCAGCGTGGTAGCCACTAGCCACCTGTGGCTACAAGGGACTTGAAATGTGGCAAGTACAAAAGGACCTGAACGTTAAATGTGATTTAATTCCAGTTAATTAACATTTAACTATAAATGACCACACATGGCATATAGCCACCATCCTGGACAGTGCAGTTTAGGGTCTGTGCTCTTGAGCCAGTACGTTTTACTGATGGTGACTAACCCTGTGTGGGATTAATTTGCTTCAGATTGGGTATCCCAATGTAGGGTTTTCCACTCTTAGACTCCCCACCCCTGGACAGTCAGTTCCTCTGCCCTGAAGCAGTCTCCCTCTCGCTCAGCAACCACTGTACAAGGTGGTTGCCCTTGCCACCAGCCGCGGTATTGCTGCAAAATTAGGGCTTCTCGGTCTTTCCTGGCTCCAGGACTCCCCTGACCCCCAGGCATGGAGGATTTTAGTTCCTGCCAACTCTTGGTGGGTCAGAGGGTCTCTGGGAAGTCAGAGGTCGGTAGGAGGAGAGCTCCATCCAGAATAACTCTACACCTGGGTGGGGGCGGCCTTGTGGACGTGTGTGTGTGTGTGTGTGTGTGTGTACCGGGGCCCCTGTGTCCTGGGCTTTGAAAAACACAGAAACATGTGCACACACCCATACACATTTGTCCTTTCTTACTTAGACATACTGTTATGTCTCTAAAATACAAAAAGTGACATACTGTATGTTGTTAACAAAAGTTCAAATACTAGAAAAAATTTCATGTAGACAGTACCCCAGAGCCTCCCCTAGAGGGAGCCACTTGGAGCTTGGTGCATATTCCTCCAAGTTCTCTCTATAATACGCTGATGTGAGAACGTATGGGTGCATTTGTTAACAAAGGTGGAGTCATATTCTATACACTCTCCCGTAACTTCCCTTTTTCACTTCCATATTTAATCAAAGGTATGAACTAAGTGTTTACCACATGCCAGTGGCCTTCCCAGGTGCTGGGAATGCAGCTGTCAGTGACAATACAGGTCCATCTTCTCTGCTCTCAAGGCCCCTGCCTGGCAGGCAGAGGGAGCAGTGAGCATACAAGTTAATAAGGGAATCAGGCAGGCTCCGATTGTGTTGGGAGTAAACTGTACAGTAAAGAGGGGTCCCCCTGTGTCTGCAGACGCTGAGCCTCGATGCCTCATCCATGGTCTACCCTCCTCCAGAGGTGTGTGGCGCCGGCACCACAGCCATCGTGCAGTTCCTCTGCAAAGGTAAAGCCAGGCCACCTGCCTCTTCCCCTCAGTGAGGAAACAAGACCCCAGTGGCCACCCAGTGCTATCCCAGCCTGGGGGACAGCAGAGACCAAACTGCCCACAGTGTCTGCTGCTCTCTTAGAGCTCCAAGTCTGACAAGGGACACAGGCAAAACAAATAAGATTATACAGAGAAAGATAGTTACAGACTGTTGTCACAAGGCAGCATCTGGTGTAGGTTGAGAAGGTGGCTGACGCCTGAGGAATGCTTAGGACTTAGGAAAGTGGGGAGGCTGCTCCTGGCAGAAGGAAGTGCGTACGGAAGGGCCTTGAAGGGCAGGGGAGTGCAGAGTACAGTGAAGAGAACGCCAGTGTGGCTGGAGTCCTGAAGCAAAGGGAAGAAGCTGGAGAGGCCATCTGGGCCCAAGCCCAGAGTCAGAAAGGAAAACCTCATGTTTAGACACCTTGGCAGCAGTGAGGGGAAGGGATTGGAGGAGGCAAGAAAGTGGAGGACAGGAGATAGGGGGATTCGGGTCTGTCCAGGAGAGAAACAGTGGTGGCCTGGACTTGGAGAAGGGTTGTGCAGCCAGTGGAGAACAGGATGCCCCAGTCTTGGCGGTTCGTGTCACCTGTGGAACTTTTAAAACATAACCAAGACTCCCATGCCTACGGTCACCTGACTTACAGTGACCGTTGCTAAGCAATGGGAATGGATAGTGTTTTCAATAGATGCTTCTGGACCAATTGGATGCCTTATGGAAAAAGCGAACCTTAACTTCTTCCTTAAATAGGAGACAGCACTTATCATGTGAGTTTGGTAAGTAGATTTAGTTAAACTCAAAACTTCTCTTCAAGAGAAACCACTTAGGTAAAGAAAAGGAAAGCCACAAAGTCCGAGATGATATTTGCAATATGAACATATCCAGGACAGGACGGATTTGGATACAGAAAGAACTCACATAGGTCGGTAAGGAAAAGGCGTTAGCAAAAGACTTGAGTAAGAATAAATAGTATCTGAAAAAAAGCGCTCATCAGCCTTTTAGTCAACAGGAATATACAAATTAAATTAAAACTACAAAGAGATTTACCCACTAAAATGGCCAAAATTGAACTGTCAAAACCAAGAATTATCAAAGATGAGGGGGCAACGGGAACTTTCATATACCTCAGGTAGGAGTGAAAACGGAAAATTATTTTAAAAATTGTTGTCAGTATCTAATCAAGCTGAATATTCAAATATCCTGTGACCCATCAGTTCCATTGTTAGCTTTATGCACAGCAGAAATGCATGTTGAATAAATCCAAAAGCCATGTGCAGAGATGTTCATAGCATCACTTTCATCATAGTCCGGTGTCCATCAGTAGTAGAATGGATGAGTAACCTGCTTTATACTTAAGTATGAAAACGTCACAGCAATTGAAGAGAACAAACTAGTGCTACACGCAGCAACCAGACAGAGTGGGTGAGAGAAGCCAGACACGGGGCCCGTGCTGCTGGTGCTCAGGCTCTACACCAGCACTGGTTGCTGGTTGTGAGGGCATGTTCGCATTTATACATTAATCAGGGTGTACGTGGACATTTTTGCTCTGTTCTGCATGTGCGTTATAATAAAAAAAAGAAAGGGAAATGGGTCCACACACAGCAGCCAGGCCACACGTCTGCAAGCGAGCGTCGTCAAGCAACCGTAATTCTAATGAGGCAGAGCCAGGAATGTCTGACCCACAGCCTACCAACCACACACTGATTTCGTGAGGGCTTTTTTTGCTTATCTATGGTGCTGGAGGTCACAAAATGTATGTACTGACCATTTTTTGCTAATTAGCTCTCGTTAGTGTTTGTGTATTTAATGCATGCCCCAAGACAACTCATTCTTCCAATGTGCAACAGAGAAAGGAAAGGTTGGAGACCCCTAAACCAAACTTTTTATTTTCTCTAAGAAGATTTTTAGATTATGCAATATTTAGATATACTATAGAGATAAAGAATAAAGCAATGAACATGTGTATACCTGCTAAACGTAAGATATAATCCTCCAATTTATTTAAACTGTCTTGAAGTATGCATATATATAAAAAAATTGCTTAGCTTTTTAAAAAACATTTTCAAAACCATGAAAGATACCATACTACATGACTATGCCCTGCCTTTTTTTACTCAGGAAAAGTCTTGGGTATTTTTTCTATCTTATAATATTGTTTAAATATTCTCTTAAACAGCTCTGTAAGGTTTCACGTGGTGGAGCCCGCAGCTTACATAGCCATCCCTGGTAGTAATGTGGAGGTTATTTCCAGCTTTCTACTGTTGTGAACATTTGAACCCACACCTGTCTGGCAATGTGAAGCTTTGTGTAGGGCAGACCACTGTGGAGTTGGTGGGAGAAAGGACACAAGCTCTCCAGGTGCCCAGGGAAGAGGTCACATCTGCCTCTACCCCATGAGGGGTGTCTTGAGGGGGTGTTTTTCCTTCTTTGCAACCTGGCTGACACTTCCCATTATCCTAATGAGTCTGCCAACCCGATTGATAGACTAAAGAAACTATTACTATTTTATGCCATTTCCTTGATTACGTGGATATTTTTTCCTAAGTCTACTACCCATTTTTTGTATTTCTTGTGGACTACTGTTTGTATCCTGCTGGGGTGAGAGAAAGACAGCTTTGATCACATCAAAATTTTAAAACTTGTTGGCCAGGCGCAGTAGTTTACACCTATAATCCTAGCACTCTGGGAGGCCGAAGCGGGAGGATCTCTTGAGCTCAGGAGTTTGAGACCAGCCTGAGCAAGAACAAGACTCCATCTCTACTAAAAATAGAAAAATTAGGTGTTACAAGCACCTGTAGCCTCAGCTACTCGGGAGGCTCAGGCGGGAGGACCACTTGAACCCAGGAATTTGACGTTGCTGTGAGCTATGATGATACCACTGCACTCTGCCCAGGGGGACAGAGTGAGACTTAACAGAGTGTTGAAACTTGAAACAGAGTTAAAAGTTGTTTACTTCAGAAGGACATCATCATCAAAGTTAATGAGACAAGTTACCACCTGGAGGAAGATAGTTGTGATATACGTGATAGACTCAAGGTTATTAATTACAATGTGTAAAGAGCACCTACAGATCAGAAAAAAAGCTAGCAACCCAATAGAAAATGGGTCCAAGGTGGGAACCCTTTCAGATTTTAGAGGAGGAAATTACACAGGGGCAGAGAAGGAAAAGTCTTACATGCAGAGAATTACTGGTAAAGCTGGGTCAAGGGCCCAGGTTTCTCTCCTAGTCTTAGGCTTTTTCTGTCACCTCATTGTCACTTGGACAGTAAAGAGGCAGAGAGCTGCCTGTGTCCTCACTCAGCTGACATTGACTGAGCAGGGCCCAGGGGTTAGGACTCAGGAAAAACGTGTAGGGCCCAGACTAGGGAAGACGAGGGCAGAGGGCTGAGCTTGGCAGGGGAAGGCAGGCTGCTGGGGAGGAAGGAGGATGAGAGCATGGGACTAGACACGACTGGGTACCTAGGCTGTGTCCTCCTCCTGGCTAGCTGTGTCCATCTCTTGCAGAGTCAGGGCTGGAATACTACCCTCCTTCGCAGTACCTGCTGCCAGTTCTGGAGCAAGATGGAGCCGAGAACTCACGGGACAGCCCTGATGGGCCCAGAGACAGATTCTTGAAGGAGGAGGTGGAATGGCAGGTAAGGCAAGCCACTTGCTATGAGTGTGTGTGTCCAGGAGAGCTGGGCATAGGGGGATGTTCAGAGCAACAGCCCTGGATCCCTCCATCAAACTCAAGTTGGTTCCTTTCAGACTGATAGGCTGAGCCGCTTTGATAAGTCCACAGTGGCAGCCTCACCCAGCAGCTCAGCAAGCTGGTCTGTCTCCTGTCTCCTGCTGTATCCTGCAACAGTCTTACTCTGTTGCCCTGGGTAGAGTGTTGTGGTGTCAACATAGCTCACAGCAACTGCAAACTCTTGGGCTCATGCAATCCTCTTGCTTCAGCTTCCTGAGAAGCTGGGACTCAGGCGCCTGCCACGATGCCTGACTAGTTTTTCTATTTTTTTTTTTTTTTTTTTTTTTTTTGATACCAAGCCTCAAGCCGTTGCCCTAGGTAGAGTGTCGTAGCATCACAGCTCACAGCAATCTCCAACTCCTGGGCTCAAGCGATTCTCCTGCCTCCGCCTCCCAAGTAGCTGGAACTACAGGCACCTGCCACAACACCTAGCTGTTTGTTTTGGTTGCAGCTGTCGTTGTTTGGCTGGCCTGGCCTGGATTCTAACCTGCCAGCTCAGGTGTATGTGGCTGGTGCCTTAGCCACTTGAGCCATAGGCGCTGAGCCTAGTTTTTCTATTTTTAATAGAAATGAGATCTCACTCTTGCTCAGGCTGGTCTGAAACTCCTGAGCTCAAGCAATACACCTGCCTCGGCCTCCCAAAGTGCTAGGATTATAGGTGTAGGTCACCACTTGGGCCTTCATGCTCCTTTCTATTCCCTAAAATAATCACATTCTTCTTCCGGTAGGGCCTTTGAATAGGCAGCATCCTCTGTCTCCCCACTCACCCATCTTACCTTTCAATTTTCACTTTAAACATCACCAGCCCGGGTTAGGTCTCTGCGTGTGTTCTCAGAGCACCCTACACATTTCCTTGGGAGCAGTGATCACAGCACTAAATTAAGTGAAGAACACTTGAGACTTGATCTGTCTAATGTCCATCTCCCCTGAGGGCTAGAGCTTCACGAGGGTAGGGATGGTGTCTGTGCTGTTCCTCACTGTCTCTCAGCAAACACTTCTGGACCAAATACCCTGTCTAGGATCACCTCACCCCACCACCACCCTTGGTCTAGTAAATGACACAGGCACACGTGCCAGCACCAACACACTCGTCCTGACAGGTCCCTGGCAATGTGCTAGCACAGGACAGCATGGAGGAGGAAGCTCAGCGAGAGTCGCCACGTTAGCCTGGGTGCACTCTGCTCCCATCCTTGGGGCTCAAGGCTCGGGGTAGGGAGCAGCCATCACAGGGTCAGGGAGTGCAGCTGCCGGTCTGTTTGGCGTCACATTTTCAGGGCTTCTTTTGTTAATTTCTGTCCCTAGATGCCGCCTGTTTTCCACTGCTGCTGTGCATGCATTTGTGATTGTATATTTCTTTGGAAGTTTAAGAATTGGAGAGGGAAGAGATGACTATCTGGGGGAATTGGCCAATTTACAGTCTCAGAAATATTTGCAAAGTGCATATCTGCTGAAGGATTAGAACTGAACATAGAATGAAATCTTTCAAATTGTTAAGAAGAAAACCATTCCAATAGGAACAATAGGCCAAGGATATATCAATAAATAATTCACAATGGAAAAAAATACAAGTGGTCGATAAATATTAAAAGAAAACAACTTTAGGCTCGGCACCTGTGGCTCAACGGGCTAAGGCGCCAGCCACGTACACCTGAGCTGGTGGGTTTGAATCCAGCCCGGGCCCGCCAAACAACAATGACGGCTGCAACCAAAAAATGGCCGGGCGTTGTGGCAGGCGCCTGTAGTCCCAGCTACTGGGAGGCAGAGGCAGGAGACTCGCTTGAGCCCAGGAATTGGAGGTGGTTGTGAGCTGTGATGCCACAGCACTCTATCCAGGGTGACAGCTTGAGGCTCTGTCTCAAAAAAAAAGAATTTGTCTGGACTATCATAGACTGTTCACAAATGTCATTGCTTGGTCTTTGGGTCACTCATAATGTGTTGCAGACTAATTGTAGCTTTACCTTTTAATTTCAGACAGACTTGATAGTCCTACAAAAATGCAGAGATAGACATCTGTTGACTTTCACTAGAATTACTGGCATTAAGTTTATTTTAGGGGGATAATATCTACTTTTAACATGTACCTTATTGCCTTTTTAAATTTATACAAGCCCAATTTTAACCACTAAAGTAGCTGTCCTGTTGAATTAGTTCTGTCACGAGTAGATCCCGGCACTGATGACGGTGCCGACACACGCATGTGTGTGTTGCCATGGTGCTCTTTCAGAGTTCATGGAGGTTAGTTTTTAATAATTTGGGACTCCTTATTGAAGATAAGAATCTTTTTCTATCTTTTGGTCAAGATAAACTTATATTGTATGTGAGTCATTTTTTTAAAAATGCAAGTCAGGTCTTGTCACGCTCTTGTTTAAAATTTTCTGGGTCTTTTCCATTTCTTGGCCTGGATCTATCAGGATCAAGTTCAAACACCAATGCTTTTTTAACATTAAACACATTTGTGATCTAATCCATACCTTTTTTATTTTCACTTTCTGTCAGTTTCAGACCTACTGGTTTAACTTATTTTAAGAGATCATCAACTGGATTATGTTCTCTTGGGATGTAGGGTCTTGGCACTGTTTATTTTGCCTGGAATCCTTTTTATGCTTTTCATAATGAACTCATCCACTGTATCTTTGGGATTACTCATCTTGGAGGTTTTTGTCTTCTAGGTTTAGCCAGCACTCTTCCTTTGACTGTTTATTACATATTCCTATAAAACTTAATCATACTTTCCAAATACTTTTTTTTTGAGAGAAAGTTTCACTCTGTTGTCTTTGGTAGAGTGCTATGGCATCATAGCTCACAGCAACCTCCAGCTCTTAGCCTTAGGCAATTCTCTTGCCTCAGCCTCCTGAGTAGCTGGGACCACAGGTGCCCGCCTGGCTATT
Source organism: Perodicticus potto (assembly GCA_963574655.1). Lineage (NCBI taxonomy): Eukaryota > Metazoa > Chordata > Mammalia > Primates > Lorisidae > Perodicticus > Perodicticus potto. The sequence continues at coordinate 299 of CAUYRH010016622.1, read as the reverse complement.
TTTTGTTGCAGTTTGGCTGGGTCTGGGTTCGAACCCGCCACCCTCCGCATATGGGGCTGGTGCTCTACCCACTGATCCACAGGTGCTGCCCTAAATACTTATTTTTAATTAAATTTCTGTTAAATTTCACACTGGCTAGCCGGGCATTGTGGCGGGCACCTGTAGTCCCAGCTACTCGGGAGGCTGAGGCAAGAGAATCGCCTAAGCCCAGGAGTTGGAGGTTGCTGTGAGCTGTGATGCCACAGCACTCTACCGAGGACGATAAAGTAAGACTCTGTCTCTTAAAAAAAATTTTTTTT
>CAUYRH010016620.1:0-34020 GCA_963574655.1 Perodicticus potto | reverse complement strand
TCTTCTTAGCAAAGTATCTCAAGAATAGAAGAAAAAGTAGCACAAGAATTGTAGCTCTGTTTTGATCTAGATGATTCGGATTCTTTTTTTTTACATAGTTCTCATTCTCCTCCCCATCAGCTTTCCCCTCCTCCTCCTTTCATTCATTCAAAAGAATGAAAATCAATTAAACATTTCTTTTATTTGAAGAGAAAATTGATGAAGGAGATGAAGCCTATTCTCCTTCAAACGTGGCAAAGACTTTACACTGGGGCTCAGAGCTTTAGGGCAGCAAAGTGGAAGAAAATGGTTTGTGGAACTGGGTAGACTCAGGCTTGAAAGCCAGGCTGACGATGTCCTACCCTCATGAAACTGGAATGAGTTCTAGAACCTCCATTTGCTCATCTACACAACAGCGATAGTAAAACCACCCCACGAATCCCTCTGCGTACAGTGAACAGCACTGTGAGGAATTAAATCAGGCCAGGCATTTTTCAAAGTCCGCTGCAAAGTCGTCCTATGTCGGGGCCGCCATGCTTAATTAGCTCTTCGTACCTTTGGCAGGTGTGAAATGCGTACAAAAGACTACTTTGGTCACTGGGCTAATTCTTAGCATGAAACTTTCCCCAAACTTGGCTATAAATAAGCAAAATTTGCTATAAATAATTTGAATAAGATTCTGTGAGTCTTCCCAGGAGAATATTGTAAGTATAGAGTGAGACTTATGTTCAGATTTGACAAGTGCAGCTAGACACAACTTCCAGAATCACCCAGGTTGACCAAACTCAGTATCCCGCTACCCAGAAGGGAGGTAGAAAAGGAAGCTGTGATCACACGTTAGCTAAGCAACGTACATGGATATAATCAGACACAGTCAACTGGACTCCACTTTCAAAGACAAATACAAATGGGCTTAAAATCATGTAAATATTGTACAAACCTGAAATGCTATACGAACTAGTATGGTATATCTGCTTTTCTAAACAGAATAAAGTGGGTAAAAGAATTTAATATGATAAAGCCACAATACCCTACATAACCAAGGGTATAAAATGAGACATCATCATAACAAAAATGTAACAATTAAGATGCTAATATAAATCATTAAACATGCATATGAGAAACTCTCAATTGACAATTTATTGTAATTTCTCCTAAATGCTTAGCTTATCTGAAAAGAGAAAAATTTTGCAGAGAAGAGCAACCTAGTTTGACATTCATGATCTACAAAGTATTAGGTTGGGAAACTAATAATTCAGTAGAAAGAAAAACAGAGCCAGGAAACAATCAGAAAAGGCACAGTCTTTAAGCTTTTCTATTCCACTTTTAAACTTTGCAGGATCAGTCTTATAGTTGAAGGCATCGTCTAAAGTGAGAGAAAAAGAAAACAATCATGAGTTCACTTAAGAAGCCAAAAAATATTAGTAATTAAGCACTTTACTTCAGATTGAGGAAAAATCTATTCAGATTGTCCTTAGGATTTTTTTTTTTTACACTCTAAGTAAATAATTCCTTTTGAAAAGTTAAAGTTTAAGTGCTTCCAATGTGAAAGCTACATTTTAGATAATAAAAATAAACCAAGGAAAGTGCTGGGTAGGAAGGCGACGGGTTCTTGAAGGCTAAGTGAGTCTGTCAGGATTTGCAATGGGATGCTGTGTTCCAGTGGCCCGCCCACAAGCTACTCCTGCCTTTGTTTTGATGCAAAAACAAGATTTGGATTCTTTATTTTCTGCAGTTCCCCCCTCTTTTTTTTCCCCATCAGCTTTCCCTCTCCTCCCCCTTCAGAAAACTAATTTCTACATGTTCGGCTAGGACGCAGTGTAATTTCCTTGCAGATGGGTGCTTGTCTTTGAAAGAAATTAAAACACATTGAGCAGATTCTCACCCCTAAAAAAGCTATCAGACATCTAACTGCAATAATATACAAAAGAAAATAGACAAAGCATGTATTTCTAGTTCTTCTCCAGCTTAATGTGTCAGTCTTGGGGATTGCTTCTTTCTTCACAATTCTAAACATAAACACCAATCACCTTTACAGAAGAAGTATATTTAGAAAGAAATGAAACATCACTTTTAAAAATACATAGTGGTAAACATTTTACTAATCCTGCAATGGGATTTTTACCCTGCTCGAATTATGCAAATGCTTTCAGGAATTTAAAAATAATTATTTCAGTAAAAGGGTATAGAGCTCCTGAACTTGCATAATTTCCAACCAGAAAAAAATTAAATCAGAAATCTGTAAGAGCTTTACTTAAATCCAGTTGGCCCTTAAGCAATGCTTGGGAAGAAGTAAGAAGGCAGTATGCGGCAAAGGTCAGGCCAGGCTTCAGCTCTGCTGGCCTCTACAACTGGATTTTAATCACCATTAGGTTTAAGACCACAAGCACCTAAACTATACGTGATGGTGAAAGATTTGAAAAATGACAAGCCAATAGGATATTGATGGAAGAAGCCAAGCAGAAAATGAGGGGGAAAAACACACTACGTTGAAGGCAAAATGATTGGATACTATTGATATGGTCTTTACTGAAACTAATTGATTTAAGGAGGAAAGCAAAATTAGTAGAGAGAGTAGGATTATATATTTAATGTACAGTCTATACTTATCAAAGTATTTGTGTGTTTGGAAAATGCTCCTTTCCAAACAAAAATCCTTGAAGGGATTTTTAGAGGCCCTTTAGAATTCTCAGATGCCTGTTAGATTTCCTAGTCAAACACTGTTTCTCCTCCATGACATTCTTTATATTATTACAAATATTATTCACCATCAGTTAGCCTCAGTTCTCACTGTTGTCTACACAGCATCTTCACATTGCTTGTTGAACACTCAGAACAAAATGTAATTTTATTTATTTCCTCATTTATTTTTGCTTCCCTGCTTCCCCAAGAAAGAGACCCGAATTTCAGTGTCTGCCAAGTTTACTATGGCCTCAGATGTCACACAGTATCTGAAACAAAGAAAGGGGAAACTACAAATCTACTTATTAAATGAATACCTTAGGACAGACCCAGGGCTAATATACTGACACCAGTGGAAATTAAGATATCTTATCTTGTAGAGACCATTAGTTATATGTGCTGTAACTTAGTGGGTTCACCCTTCAGCCCAGTTTCCAATTTCCAAGAGTTTCTCAAGTTGATAATGAGAAATTAGGAATATGCTAATAGTTGTTTATTATAATCATACTCATAATAATATTAAAGACTTGAAAGCAGAAAACAAAATGGTTAACCATAGAGGAATATTTTTCATAAATAATATATTCATATCTTAAAATATTATGAATACATTAAAATGACATTTTAAAAATAATTGGAAAATATTAAAATATAATTTTCGTGAGATAGACTCAAATCTGTATAGACATCATAATTGTGGGTATAATATTTATACAGGAAAATAATTAGCACATAAATATATAGTATTTCCTTTATTAATGATACCATAAAGTGTGAGAATGTGTGTTCAGAGGGGATCTGCACAAAATAAGCATTATAGACTTTGTGAACTCTGGAGTCACATTGCCTAAATATGAACACGAGTTCTTATTGGACAAGTAAGTCATTAACTTTCTCTTCCTCAGGTATCTCCTTTGTGAAATGATGAAAATACAGAATTGACATTGGATAAGGTGAAGCTAATTTTTACTTAGAGCAATGCATAAGAGAGAGTAAGTATTGCATGTTTTAATTACTAGGATAACCTAAACACATGTATGTTCATAAAATGAACTTAAAACATATACACATGTGATCACAAAATTGTGCAAAATTGGGCAGAATGTTATCAATGAACAATCAATGAACATTGGGTTTCTGAAGTTGTATATAACTTTTATGTTTTACTTTACAAGTTTTTGTAGAATGATTCAAAAGTTTGTTGGGAATAAGCAAATATTTTTATAATGATGATATTTAAAAACAGATCATTTGTGTCAACATGCAAAACATATATACTGTGTTTTTCCATATATAATGTTCACTTTTTTGCCTATTTTTAAAAGAAAAATAAGGATGCACATTATAAATGGCACTAATTCTGCATCTATATAAGTGTTTTTAATTCTTTTATTTATGCTTATGAATTAAAAGTGTAACTCTAGAAAGCAATAAAGATATCCATAGCAAAATATTACTCTGGAATGTGATTACAGACTTGTTGAACATGCATTGAATTTGCAACAAAAGCATTTTTGGCCAAAAAAGATCAACATATTTCGCTTTGTACACTTTAGGCAGGAGTGAGCAATCTAGCTGATATTTTTACAAAAGTTATTGGAAAGTCCTTTGGAAAATGTAGAAATTTTTTTCACACACTGCAATCTTTAATGCACTTCGAACCTCCTCGTACAGAGGTGTCATCAGATTATGGAGGCAACAGGAGAAAAGCTTCTTCAGATGACAAGAAGAAGGAGGCAGTGCGAGGGAAACCTCCAGCATGAAGCCCTGGACCTGGAGCAGCGTCGAACTGAGACCTCGCTTTCAATCAAGATGACACAAAAAGAGAGTAACAGATTGCATGAAAAAAACTGATGATTGTGATGGTGCTTTAACTTTATGAAGACAGAATATTTGAGCATGAGGACAGGAACAGAACTTGCCCCAAACTTCCAGCAGCACTCAAGAATCAAGTTTTAGAATTTAATTCTTACGTTATCAGTCCTTGAAAGACTTACAACTTTGAGCTGTCCCAAATCACCAGTATGGATCAGGTCCCACTCATGTTTGATGTGCCACCCAACTGAACTGTGGACTTCAAAGAGCAAAGACCTCAAAGACATGTTTCACTGTTGTTCTAGCCTGTGGTGCACATAGGCAAAGAAGCTACCACGTTAGATCATCTTTAAAAGAAAAATGCTTCCAAAAGAAGAGATTCCAAGGTGAATTATTGTCTACATGCATAAAAAAAGGATGGATGAATGAAGAAGACATGAAAGTCTGGTTTAACCAAGTTTGGTCATGAAGGCCTGCAACATTACTTAAAAAAAACAAAACCAGTTTTGCTTGTTTTTGATCACTTTAAGGCTCATGTTACACAACGAGCAAAAGTAGTCACAGCAGATGGACGTGAAAGCCCAAAGTACTATGATGCCTGGTGGGCTAACTAGCTGACTATAGCCTCCTGATGTGTTAGTAAATAAGCCTTGTAAGGCCTAAATGAAGAAAGGGTGCCCATCCCAGATACAGTCAGCTGTAGTGACTTAACACCGACAGGTGGCTCTGAGAAAGCACCCATCGCCTTGGTGGTGACAGGATCCTAACATGTGAACCGGTGTCAAGAAGGAAGTGGGTGTGAAGCCGTTTGCACACTGCAGCACCAGAAATGCTATGGATGAAACTGAGGATGATGAAATTTACTGAGATGAGGAAAGTGACTCTTCAGAAGACACCGGTAATGTAGAAATTGAAGATGATACTTCTGGTATCGACAGTGACAGAGGGCACTCGCTCTTCTATGATGAATAAATATAAAATTTCTTGTACCTTGTACATGTTCTTGTGTTTTGTAATTATTTTTTGCATAAATTGTCTTGTACTATAATAAGTTAACAATAAGTGATAAAATTCATTTATAATGCAAAAAATAAGTACCAAATGTAGATTCAATAAAAATTTGAATTAAGAAATCAAAACAAAAGATTCTTCTTCCTGAATGTTTGGGCCAAAAACGTGTGTGCACCTTACACATGGAGGCACATTAAACATGATGAGACGTGGCTACTACATACCTATACAATGCTCAGGAAAGTACTCAGCATATAGCATGCATTATGGGGGGAGGTTGGGTGGAGGGAGGGCAATTGGTGGGATCACACCTACGGTGCATCTTAACAGGGTACTGGTGAAAGTTATTAAACGTAGAATATCAATGTCTTCATATAGTGATTAAGAAAATGCCATGAAGGCTATGTTTAACTGTCCGACCAAAATATTTCAGATTGTATATGAAGTCAGCACATTGTGCCCCATGATTGCACTAATGTACACAATTATGATTTAATAAAATTATTTTTAAAAAACTAGTATAAATTCACATATTTTAAATATGTTTTAAAAAGACACTACCTGATTAACTAATGAGCTAGGAAGGAGAGATACTTTCTTTCAGTTTGTTCCCCATTTTGTTTTTCACCTTTTGACCTAGTTTTTCTTTCTTCTTTTGATAACTGGTTTGCCTTTGATCAATGAGAGTGAATGTTCAACGATCAGAATACAAGTTGGACTTCAAAGATCAGAACAATTTCTTGATGACCATTCTGTTGATCAATTCAGTATGAACTGGTCCATTTATCTACAGTGTGTGGCTTTCTAGTTTTATTATATCTACATTTTTCCTAATAAAAAAGAAAAAGTACCTGAAAACATGCCTTCTCGCTCTAGGCAGAACTCCTACAGACCACCGAAATATACGTGCAATGATATCAGTGTGTTTGTTACGTCATTTTCCACGACAAAATTGCAGGTTTTAGGTTTTTAAATGACTTAACTTCTAAACTAAAGTATCGTCTTATTCTCAAAGGAGAATAAACATACAGAGATATGTTTATGAATATGGTTTATTTTTCTTAAATTTTCACCAGTTTGCTGAACTCCAAACTATTATAATTTTCTCATTGTTTTAATTAGTTTTTTGTGCTGAATTTTCTAACACTGGTTCTCAACTGATCACTGAATAAAACCATTTCTTACATTTTTTAATAACTATTTATAAACACTTTCAAGGGTAAAATAACTTCCTTAAAAAACCCCAAGGAAATAGAAGCAGTAGTTCCTCCATAATATAATTTAATCTTTGAATGTCATATCACAGTACAAAACTTGTTTTCACATATTTTGTGTCATTTGATCTTTACAGCATCTCAGGAGTCAGTCGGCAAATGTTTCTATTTGCTTATTCCCACATGAGGAAACTGAGGCTCTATTAAATAAATAACTTGGTAAAAATTATGCAGACCTTCAGCAACACAGACTAGAATTTGTGTGCTGGAAGGGCTTCCCACTATATGCTTGATTCAAAATGAAAATGAAGAAGATAACCCCTTGAAAGAAAGATTTAATTTAAATATATCCAATATGAAAAATAAATATGAGATAGATAAGATTGGAAAGAATAAAAGAAAGTGATATTCAGACAATATGATTACCTACATGAAAAATCTAAGTGAACCTATAGATAAATCATCGGAAAAAAATGAACTATTAAGGAAACTGAATAACACATTATTCCTTTATGTGATCAACAAATTTTCAAAAGTATAAAACATGAAAACATATCAAATGTAATTTTAAAATTATATTCATGATAACAAAACACTTCCAAAATACCTGAAATTAGACTAACAAAACTAAACGAGAACATAATAAAATTATCAAACCACATTAAAGCCATAAAGAATCGAACAAATAACATTTTTTATGCCTTAGTGAAATTTTAACTGTCATTTATTTTAGACATACCTGAAATATAAATGTTCATGCCATTATGAAATATAGAATAAGGACAATATTATTAAGGGTGGCCATCAAGTTCATATGCACAAACTTTATGGCTATCCTGTATAACAATGTAATAATGAAGTCCATATATGTTTGGCATTATGTGCCTTATATTACCTCAGTATGAATATTGACACTACAAAAATACTGATCATTTATTTGGTTAACATTAATTTCATCTAGTAGGTAGATCAAAATGGTTAAAATTTAAAAATATTCACCTTTCTACATACACAAGAAGATGTGGAAGAGGTGGAGCTCTTATGTATTACTGGTGGGAATGTAAAATGATACAACTTTGTAAAACAATTTGGTCATTTCTTAAAAATATACCTTTAATATTATCCAGCCATTTTATTCCTAAGGTATTTACCCATGTATACATACAACAACTTGTGCATGAATGCCCATAGCAGCTTGGTTTGTAATATAGCCAAACACTGGAAATAACAAATGGCCATCACCAAGTGAGTGGACAAAAAATCGTCGCAAATACATCATCCACACAACAGAGGATCACTCAGTAATAAAAAGGAATGAACTATGGGTACACACAAAACGGAGGGTGAACCTCAACAATGTACGCTAAAAGCATCCAAATGAAAAGAAATATAGAGTGCACATTTATGTTTATATAAAACTCCAGAAAAATACAGAGTCATCTCATCCACAGTGGCAGGAAACGGATCAGTGGTTGCCTAAGGAGTCACTAGACGAGGAGGAAAGGGGAGAGAGAGGAATTAGACAAGGGCATAAAATATCCCATCAGGCGAGGTATATATGGCGGTGATCTGCGGTGGATAGACATATGCCAAAATGTGTACAATTAAAATGTGCAGTTTAATGCATTTCAAGTATGCTTCATGCCCAATCATTTTGTTTTGATGTGAAGTGAGAACAAAAGGAACTTGGTTCAAATTCAGCTACTGACGACCCGTGTGAACTTGTACGAGTCACTTAACTCTCTACGCCTTTGCCTACTTATCTATCAAGTGAGGTGAATGAACATGCATGCCTTCTTTGGTTGTTGTATGAAAAGTCTGTTTTACAGTGATATGTGAACCAGAGTGGTTTAGCAGTGTGTGTATTTCCAACCTAGAACACTCAGACACTATACTCTTATTTTATTGATAATTTACAAAAAAAGAAATCCTTCTATAAATCTTCCAAATGGTATTTGTACCATTTGCTTCTGACACCTAGCCCGTACAATTTGATTTTTCCAAGGCAAAGGGTACTGCTTGACAATGGTGGATGGCAGACCATGTGAAAAAGAGGCATTTCCCAACTAATATATATATTCATACATACATACATACATACATACATATATACACATATATAGTGTTATGCATTCATAAAGAATAAATATATAGACTTCATTATACACAGGTCACTGAGTTTGACATGCAAGAAACATTAACTTCAGTCTTCACAGGCTTTCAACTGCATCTAATCTTTTCTGACGCTATCAAGATTCAAAACTAAAATTTGATATCACTCATTGCAACTGTTGTATACAACTATAAAGCCATAACTCTAAGAACTAGCCAGTTCCATAAATACCTGCTTACTTTCATATTGGTAGATGTATGAAAGTTTACACAGCACAGATTTTAAGTTTCACATATGAATGTTTATAATGAAGACTAATAGTAAAAATATTATTTTACACTACTCTACTCTTTGATCAAGTCCTTTTTATTATATTGGTTCATTTTTCTTATAGCATAGGCACTGATGTAAAGTGGAAGGCTTTGAAGTCAAATAGAACTTGTTTCAAATTTAGCTGCTAACTACCTGGGTGAGAACTTCTGCAAGTCATCTAGACCCAGGTAGCCTTCGTTTCTATATCTGTGAAGCAGAGAGAATGAAACACGCATTTCTTGGTTGTTGTATGAATCAAATTTGTATCCGTGAGATATTGTGTATAGCAGCTGGTACATAAAAAATGGTTACTATTATTACATAAAACTGTGAGATAAAGAAATCCCTCTAAAATCTGGTATTTTTCCTACTCTTTTTCCAGGTTATTCAAACATACAGAGATAAAATATTATCTATATATATACAAATATATATCAGCCCATTTATTCAACAAACTGTTACTAAGCTCCTATGGCAAGTTATAAATTTATCATATTTTATATTTTCAATTTCAGAATAGTGCTCAGAGCTTTAGAATTCTATCTATTGAATTCTGAACTTCATAATAATTATTAATTAAATATTCTTCTGTAATAATGTCATTAAAATTTCAAAGCACTGTTTAAAGACCAATAAATTCAGAATATACAACATATGGTAATATTTGTGACTGTATGTTCAAAGAAGGAAAATGATGAAATTTTTATTAGGATAAGTGAACAATTGTTTTTGTTAGTTGTTCTTCTGTTTCCTCTACTACAATCTCAAATTTTTCTTTTGAAAATATGCATCCCCTTTAAAGTGAAAAGTACATCTGAATTACTGAATGAACATTTAAATCTGGCAGTGTCCACACAAATGTAGAGATGTCACTTGGATTCTCGCTTGTCCTCACAGCCCCGTCACACTCTACGCACCAACTTTCATCAGTAAACCTTTCATTCAATCTGAAGGGAGAACCATGGCAGAAGGCTGAATAGAAAACATTCGGTGACTAAGCAACAGACTGGGACCTCAGTGCTTGTGAGTTTTCATTGTCATTCTGGTCCTAATTTGTGGTCTGCCTGAAGGAGTTGCTCAGACAGCTTCTGCCTCTCTTACTCGGCTTGGAGTGAAGTTGCTCTTCACTCTGGCTCTGAGTTGGTTCTGAGCAAGCATTGTATATGTAATGAGGCCCTTTACAGACTTTTGGCAATGATGCCTGGTAGAGACCATATTCTCCCATTCAGATCTTGGCATACAAAGCATGTAAATAACTATGGAACAGTCACCCAGTCACATTGACTAATACGTCGATCAGTATCACACTTCCACTTGGTTTTCATCAGGAAAGGGTTTGAGATTGGTTGATTCATTGTCATACCTCTGTCTCCATCCCCGAGGGATGTAGCAGTAGTTATTATCCCAAGAGCATCCCCATCAACAATTAGTACTAGCTAGCTATGCCTCCTTGTCCCTTAAATATATTAAGATTCGAGAACAATGGAAAGGAGCTCTTCTAAGAAAAGGAAATATCCTATCTTATAAGGGAAAGTTTTGTTCCACATGTTTCATCAGCACCTGCCACAACAAGTTTGACAAAATTTTATTGACGATTAAACAAATTAACGTGGCCCAAACTGAGAGATTGTACATTAAAATTTTTGGATGAGTTAGCTTCCTATGTCATCTCTTCAATGCCCATGCAAGGTTGAAATCCATACATCCATTTTCCTATAGTAGGAAGAAAGTACTCTCAAACTTTATACTCTGATGTTGAAGAATCAATGTGTAAGGTTTCAAGAATTTCATATAGAGAAATCATAGCTTCCTCCTATGAATTAGCAGTGACAAAATTCCAGTGAATTTAGAATTTAGAATGAAGTCTTCCCAGATGCAGAAAAACCTATACTAAAATGTATATGAAATGTCAAGGGACCCACCAGAGCCATTTTGAAAAATGGCTCCAATTTTGAAAAAAAAAAAAAATACAGGTCTTAAACTTTCTCACTGAAAAACTTACTACATGTGACATAAAGATAAACATAAAGACCAATGAAATAAAGTGGACAGCCCAGAAATAAACCCTCACATTTATGACCAATTGATTTTGACAAAGGTGCCAAGATTGTTAAATGAGAAATTTTAAAAAGTGTCTTTAACAAATAGTGCTGGACAACCTGAAAAAAATCTACAAATGAAGAATGGATTAGATGCTTACCTCATACCTTATGCAAAAATTAACTCGAATGGCTCAAAAAACTAAAGGGAGCAATTAAAACCATGGAGATGTTAAAAGACTACCTTGGAGTGAGTCTGTAGAACCTTGGATTTGACAATGGTTTTTTAAGTATAACGCTAAAAGGCGACAAAAGAATAAATTGAGGGGGAGAAACTTGCAAAATTCCATGACATGAAATGCTGGGTTATGGGTCTAGTACACGTTCACACACAGGATGGCCATAAATCTCACGAGCAATTTGCACATGACCTCTGTGTATGTGTGTGTGGGGGTGTATTTATATATATATATATATTTATTTATTTATAATTCACTCTTGTTATCTTTTTTTTTAACTGAATATAGCTATCGATATTTGGTGAATATTTAGGGTCCAAGAACCTTAAGGTTTCTTATCTCACTCCATTCAACAAATGTATACAGATAACTGTAATATGTCTAGAAATCTTCCGGTTCTTGTGAAAAAGGAACGCAATGGAACACAAAGCCGGACCTTATGGTCACACCAGAGGGGCAGGATATGCCTGAGAATGAGCAAAACTCCCTTCTGGGAAATTCTGTGTTTTGCCAGGTCATTCAGGTCAGAGCCATAAGTCCTTCTCCTTCCCTGCCCCTGTCCTGCAGTGAGTTCAAGTCCTGAACTTGGCTTTGGTTCCCCCAGTCAGAAGCACTGACCGGCACTCAAAACTTCAAATCTTGAAATGGCTGAACAATATGGAGATGAGTGGATTTCAAATTTTACTGCAGCACAACAAAAGCAAGAGAAAAATTGTTCTTCTGGTTTAACCTTTGCAGTTGTGTAAGCTTCCTAACCTTTGCTTCCAATTCATTATCTAGCCTGGTCTTCAGTTTTTCCACGATTCTATGAATTCCAGTTAAACAGAAGCCATTTCACTGCTGATGGCCAAGCTGTAACGCTAATCCAGAAGGCACCCCGTGACGTATAGAGAACGAATGCTACTACAGGCAAATTAATGATTGTGAAATAGGGGTTGACAAGGTCCCACTGAAGGAATAATATTTTGTATTGGCCTTTGAAGAGTCCAGAAAAAGAAAGAGGAAGAGCCTTCCTAAGGGAACATCAAGTGAGTATGGGGGTACGGTGCTGCTGTATGAGCACATATTGAGAAGTGAGGCAACGTAGGGTTATTACAGAGTCAGGAGGGGTACGCTCTTGAATGGTTATCAAAATGTTAGTTCGGAAACTCTGAATGTCAAAAACAGAATTGGGAACTTGAACCTCTATGTGAGAATTAAGGGGGTGTTGAAAAGGAATCAATATCTTGAATTTGAAATAAAACTGAAGTCCGTCTGCCTTCACCTAGGCTTTTAATAGTTATTTAACCTGTGCATTTCTCTAGGCTGTCGCTCTTTTCTGTGGCTGAGGGTATATACTGATTCGATGAATATCTTTTCCAATCACTTTCAAATGTGTCCTGCACTACAAAGCCTAGGGAGTTGAAACTAAACTTGGACTCTGTTGTTAACAGTTAACTTTCTAGATAGCAGTTTCGGCCATCAGAAGTGTTTTAGCAAAATTAGAAATTTGATCTGAAGTAAATGGGAGAGAAGTGGTAAGAGACATCTAGTTTACTAGTGGAAATGGTGGCAGAGGCAGCGTGGAGCGTGAAGCTGAGAACCTAACATCAGCAGCTCCCTCGGCAGTGCATTCCAGAAGTGTAGCTCTCATATGCATCCTGGAAGCTCAACTTAGAGTTTGTTTCTTTAGCCTTCCCAAAGATGCAGGAAGCCATTTCACATCAGCAAAAAATCTTATTCTGCTCAAACTAGCTACACATGATCCTATTCTTGGTAACCATCATTAACAAAGATTTGTTCTAAGTGTCCCAGTTTGAAACAATATTGCCGTGTTACAAATAGTTTTTTAATAAATACCATGTGTAGTTTCAAAAGCACAGTAACATAACTTCTTTCCTTTGTAAATTGTGTAATACTAATATTCACAGAATTGTTACCACACCCAGGCTCTTTTCTGTGCTTTTAATAAAAGAGATATTCTATTTATGAAAATCTGATGGAAAAGAGAATACCAGTGTTAAAAGAATAAATATGATGTATACATAGTTTTTTTGTGTTTCAAAAACACTTTTCCTAGTTAATTAGAAAATTATAAAGTAATTAATTATGCTCAGGAAATATTTATTTATTAGAAAATTATAAAGTAGGCTCGGCGCCTGTGGCTCAACGGGATAAGGCGCCAGCCACGTACACCTGAGCTGCCAGGTTCGAATCCAGCCTGGGCCCGCCAAACAACAATGCCGGCTGCAATCAAAACAAAAAAAATGGCCAGGCGTTGTGGCGGGCGCCTGTAGTCCCAGCTACTTGGGAGGCAGAGGCAGGAGACTCGCTTAAGCCTAGGAATTAAAGGTTGCTGTGAGCTGTGATGCCATGACACTCTATCCAGGGTGACAGCTTGAGGCTCTGTCTCAAAAAAAAGAAAAGAAAAGAAAAGAAAATTATAAAGTAATTGATTATGCTCAGGAAATATTTATTTATTCAAGATACTCTTTAATATATTATACTAAAATTAACTGATGTATTGATGATGAAATTCAGGAAGAAAATTCTATGGTACTATAGATGTGATGAGTTGTGGTTTTTTTTAAATATAATAGAGCCTATTTTCAAAATTCACTCAGGGACTTAAATAAAGTTCTTTTCCCAATAGCAAAAGTACAACAGCTCCCCTGGATTGCTCATAGTAACAAAATGTCCCAATTTTTTCACCAAAAAAAGTAATATGTTTCTAATTAAATAAACATGTCAATGGATGACAGTAATAAAGCTTCTTGGCTGTTGGCACTGTTTTTTTTTTTTTTCTTATTGTTTGGGTTTGTGTGCAAGACAAGGTCTTGTTCTATTACCCAGTTAGAATGCAGTGGTGCAATCATAGCTGACTGTAACCTCAAATTCGTGAGGTAAAGTAATCTTCCTGTTCAGTCTCCTAAGTAGCTGGGACTGCAAGCATGTGCCATTACGATCAGCTAAATTTTAAAAATGTTTTGTAGAAATTGGGTCTTACTGTGTTGTCCAGCCTGTTCTCAAATTCCTGGACTCAAGCAATCCTCCCACCTTGGCTTCCCAAAGTTCTGGCATTATAGGCACAAGCCACCTGACAATGTTTTTAAAGGAAAGATTTAAAAATATGTATTTTTTTGTCCAATATCTTTTTTTTTTTTTGAGACAGAGCCTCAAGCTGTCACCTTGGATAGAATGCCATGGCATCAGAGCTGACAGCAACCTCCAATTCCTGGGCTCAAGCGAGTCTCTTGCCTCCGCCTCCCAAGTAGCTGGGACTACAGGCGCCCGCCACAACCTCCGGCCATTTTTTGGTTGCAGCCGTCATTGTTGTTTGGCGGCCCGGGCTGGATTCGAACCCGCCAGCTCAGGTGTATGTGGCTGGTGCCTTAGCCCGTTGAGCCACAGGTGCCAAGCCTGTCCAATATCTTAATACTACAGACTTATTCTTAAACATATAGTAAATGTTGGGTATTTAGGTATGCTGGCTTGTATCCCATTATTGGGAAAGCATAGAAAACAGATTTTATATATTTTTGCTCTTAGCAGCATGGTATAAGTTTGAAAAAGTATTATGAAATGCAGCATTAGCACTCTGTATGCATTTCCAATTTTCACGACTATATCATACAGCGTACGTACACACAAGGCTGGGTGCATCAGAAAATCTTGACGAAAACGTGCCCCTGTTTCATACTTTGTTTAAAGCAGAAATTAAACATATTTCAATGAGGTCATACTAATATCTCTCCATGGACTATCATGTTAGTTGTTAGATATTTAACACATATTTCTATTAGTTTAAATATTAAGCATCATATTTGTCTTGGAATGGTGTGCTTTTTATAACTTTTTTTGGCAGATACGCCAACAGATGTTGAAGAGATGACACCTTAGAAGTCGAAACCTGTAAGCAGAAATAAATCAACCAAAAAGTCAATTTCATAAAGTATTTATGAAGCACCTGCTATGCACATTGCATTGACTTAGATTTTATGGCTCCAGAAAACTTCACCTAAACAGCACAACAAACAAAAATAGAGGAAGAGGAACAAAAAATATTCCTAAACCTGAAACATACTCCAAGCTTGTTTGATCATAGTTCAGTTTCTCACACAATGAACTTTGCACCTGGCCTCAGGGCCACTTCCAAATATCCTCAGGAAGGAGGGGAAAATGCAATCGCTCTCAGCCTAGATACCGGACTCCATGACTCTCCTGTTATAAATCCCTTTTCATCCTGAAGGTGAGTCTCCTTCCTGGAATCTATGTTCAAATGCAATTTGGAGATCTTAAAAGCATAATCTCCTGAACGTAAACATTTTGCATTCGCCAGAGGCCCTGGGGAATCTGACATGATGACTAATTGAAACTTGACTTAATAATCGGTCCCTGAAACCGAGAGAGCTTCTGCACTGTAATCCCAGCGTTAATGCCACTTGCTGTGTTTCTCTGGTTTAATCGAATAACACACAAGAATTTTAGCTTCCCCTCCCCTCGTTTGTTGAAAGGAATAAACAGTGAAGGTACCAGTCACAGAAAAATTGAATTATTCAATGGTTAATGTTTCGCCATTTGGTAAGGATGTACTATAAATATATGTAAAGACGGATTTACTGAAAATGAGACTTGCTGCCTGAAAAGCCGCTTCTACATTGGAAAACTCCACCAAAATCTATAGATTATGTCTTGGTTTTTGGTTATTGATTCCTAACCTTGGTATGTTTATTTACTTGAGTAATTAGTAATTCAATAAATAAAAATAGCATGAACTATTACGAAGGATGAAGCAGATCTGTATGAACATCTTCAATATGCTGTTAAATGAAAAATATCTATGTATTGTGTATGGTGTATTCTATGAATTGTGGTTAAAACAAGATGAAAAAGATATTCTGACCCAGCCACATGGCAATAAGTCTCTCTCAGTGCCTAAGACAGCATTTATTTCATCTTCATAAATATAGCACCTCTCTCAATGCCTGGTTAAAATTAGATAATAATACGTATGCTTTGTTTTCTCTATAATGTCATTTGAGCATTCCAGAAATAAAAGAAAAATAATTATAATTATATCCACAATCAATGAAAATACTATGAACTAATTTTAAGAGGTTCTGAAATTTTAAGTCAGCAAAATACTGAAACGGTAAGGAAAGACTTAAGTAAACTGTATTATAACTTCTTGATGAAATATTGTATACCCGGCTCAGCGCCTGTGGCTCAACGGGCTAAGGCACCAGCCACGTACACCTGAGCTGGCGGGTTCGAATCCAGCCTGGGCCCGCCAAACAACAATGACGGCTGCAACCAAAAAAAAAAAAAAAAATGGCCAGGCATTGTGGCGTGTGCCTGTAGTCCCAGCTACTTGGGAGGTGGAGGCAGGAGACTCGCTTGAGCCCAAGAATTGGAGGTTGCTGTGAGCTGTGATGCCACAGAACTCTATCCAGAGTGACAGCTTGAGGCTCTGTCTCCAAAAAAAAAGAAATATTGTATACCTATTAAACTTAGTTTTAAAGATTAGCAATAAATAAAAATATATTCTAATACTAGAACAAAGCATCTATTAAAAATAAGCATGCATATACCCTGTAATCAAATAATTACCCTCCAAGATATATACCCAACACAAATGTGTACAGAGAAACTAAAGACAGGGACAGAAATTTTCACAGCAACATTACATGTATTTTCATAACAACTGGAATATTTGGTAAACATAAAAAAGAACAATATCCTGCCATTCGCAACAAGGATAGAACTGAAGAACATTATGTTAAGTGAAATAAGCCAAGAAAATACACTCAAAATTTTTCCTTTTAATTTTATTATTAAGGTACAAGACAAGCATCCATTTTTATTGTAATACTTTGCATAAGAAATATATTATTGTAGGTGGTACCTGTAGCTCAGTGGCTAGGGTGCCAGCCACATAACCCAAGGCTAGTGGGTTTAAATCCAGGCTGAGCCTGCCAAACAACTACAACCATAAAATAGCTGGGCATTGTCAGAGGGCATCTGTAGTCCCAGCTACTTGGGAGGCTGAGACAAGAGAATGGCTTAAGCCCGAGAGTTTGAGGTTGCTGTGAGCTGTGACACCATCCCACTCTACTGAGGGTGACAAAATGGGACTCTGTCTCAAAAAAAAAATAACAAGAGCTAATGCAGAAGTTTACAAAATATATGCTATAAAAACAAAGAGTCACCTAAAGAAAGCAGATGGAATTGATTACCTCTGTCACTTGGCAATTGAACCGAATTTTAAAGGATGGGTGGAATTTCACCAGGGAGAGAATGAGGTTGATGACAGAGAGGATGTGTCAAGCAAAATGAACAATAGTTTACATGACAGAAATGTGAGAAATCAGTAACATCACAGATACCATGATCCAGTTTTTGTCTCTTGGTCTGATAGAATTATTTAAAAGATAATCAAAAGTGTTATCTTTTGGACAGTACAGAATACAGCCAACCTAAGGAAACTGCATATGATAGTTCAAAATTCCTGGGACCTTGAGCATATTGGAGAAGATGAATGAAAATAGAGGAGAAGGCTAAGAAATGAAGATTTTTTTCTTTCTCTAGGCAATATGGAGACATCAGAAATATTTAATTGGAAAAGTATCAGAATATGTACATTTTAAAGATAAGACAGTGAACTATTTAGAGACTGAGAAGTAGGGATTGATGGAGTCTGATGTTATAGCAGTGAACAAAGGTGTTAATGGACAAAAAAAATCTAGGTGCTGGAAGACTTGCAATAGAAGAAGATACCCCGGACACCCTCTTTTCTTGTTCCCCTCTGAAACTGTTCCTAAACTTTGACAATGTCTTTCAAGCCCTCAAGCGTGTGTGCCAGGCTCCAGGTGAGGGTCTGGAAACGTGTCCAGTAAGCCTCAGATTAAAAAATTGTCTTATTTGTTCAATCTCTCTCTTTACCTACATAAGATTATAAATATAGTCTTTTCTCCATCTCTTTAAGAAAAAAGGCTTTCCTCCTAAGATGTTGCCCTTCTGTCATGCCTTTTATCTCTCTATGTCTTGAGAATTGATTTATATTCACTATTCACAGCCCTCTCTTATCTCTCCTGTTAAGCAAATAAGAACAGTAATAACAACAAGAGCCACAATAACAATGAGTAGAATAGACTGAGCACTTAACTAAGAGCCAGACACTGTGCTTTGCCTGCTCTGACTTACCAAGCTTCTCATGAACAACCCATAGAACAGGCACGATTACTATGTGTTTTTTGCTGATGAGGAATAGATTTAGTGGGCTTGGATAACTGAGTCTTAAAAAATGAGGCTCAGAAAGATTACCAAAAAGAGCTGCTCTCTGAGGAACGTCAGCCAAAGAGACCTCAGTCATCACACTGATGGCTGTTCACCGATGATTCCTAATATAAATAATTCAAGAACTGGTTTTTCTCTAAGTTTCAGGCCCATCTTTGGACCTATTGCTTATAGGGTATTTCTACTTGAATAATATACTGGAAACTCAAACTCTCCATGCACAAAACTGGACTATAATCACACCCTCAAGTAGCCCCTCTTTTAAAAAAAAAATCTTTCTGATAATCTAGGCCAGGAACTGGGGAGTAGACTTTGACTCTCTTGCTTCCTTCTCCAACCTCCACTACAATCTGTACTCCACAGCCCATGAGATGTACCTCCAGATTCTCTCTCCTAGCCATGCCTCCCTCTCTCTTCACTGCCCACAGCTTCTTTGGACTCTGATATTGTTGTGCCCACACACGTCAATCTATCAGCACCTGCAGTTCCTCCTCAACACACCTGTCAGAGGCATTTTTCCTCTACAGCCCTGATCTTGTCATCCGTGTGCTTAAGATTTTTAAAGTCACAAAGCTTAGCTCAAATGTCAGTCCTTTTTGAATGTTTCAAATTATTCTCCCTGCCTGAAAGAGAATTAGTCATCACTCCCTTCAGAGTTCCCATCTTCATTCATATGCTAAGAGAGTATTACACTCATCTATGATGTGTAGACTTACTTGAGTTTCTCCCCTCCGAGCCCCGAGTTGAGTTTCTCCCCTCTGAGCCCCAATGGTGTCTGCCTTGATTGTTAAGTATCTGCTCTTACTCTTAAATACTCAGTATCAATCATAGTGCTTAGCGTCCTGTTAAATGACTGTTAACTGTATTCACTGATTTTGAAATGAATAAATGATAATCATACAATATCGTGTCCATGTGCTGAAACAAACACTAATCATATATATTGTTTTCACTAATGATATATATTTTTTCAAATATAAGAACATTTGTGAGGTATTTTACGACAAATATCTCTGCTGGAAGGAAAATGGTAGTAAGAATCCGTGCCTGGTATTTCTAACCTCAAGCAGAAGATGCCAAAATCTCCCAGAAACTTTGCAACAGAGATTTTTTGTCAGACCAGGCTTATATTCTGCAACAGTGCAGAGGTCAAGTAACTAAAAGATTAACTGCGCTACACATTCCTATTTTGAAGACTTATCTGACCATTTCTAAGGCTGTTTCTTTCTGTCTATTTTTGCTTTATCCTTTACGCCGCTGTCATTGAGAATGTTAATAGCCTTAAAAGAAATCAATATCCCTCCATCAGACTCTCCCAAGGAGGGCAGCACAGGGCTGGCAGGTGAGTCAGAATGGTGCTGGTTATGGAAACAGCTGCAAACCTTTCCTGGGGACATCGGTTCGTATGCAAGAGGGCAGAATGTGGCCTTAAGATGAAACTGAATGCAAAGTCAAAATTAATTTAACTTATATTTTATTTATGACTCAATGAATTAATAATCAAGGATATTTGCATGGGCAAGTTTTTTTAAGCCGTATTCTTTGATCGAATTAGTATTTCAAAAGACCTTTAAAGTATTAGCATAACATAGCACATTAAAAGAAAATCCAAAAATTCGTTTCTGAAAATTCTTTATACCTGAGACAAGAATTACCAATTCAAATTCGTGCCCAGGTAGCAAGTGATACCACACTTCCTTACACAAACTAATGTCTACCCATGACAAATTTTGTTTTGAGGAAATGTTATTGTAAAATTACAGCCTCTGACCTAAAACAATATCTTTGAGCGTAATTTTTTCTAATTCGTATCTAAGAATCCTTTCCCAATGAGTTTCTTCTAGGGTTCAACAGTGATGAAGTGGGTAGGAGCACAAACTGTTTATGTATCAGGACACTGAAGCATGTTTAAGTAGCTCTTGATTTCCTGAAAGAGGCAACCCATATTACTCATGAACCTGAACCCTCCAGGACCAACCCCACACCTTTAATTTCTGTTTGACATGTATATGTCAAAATTGTTTGCAATTACTTTCCTATAAATTCATATACAGAAATAAATAATATTTATTTTTTGAGGTCTTTGTATTTATATCAAGATGAAAGCATTATTCTGAAACTTATTTTCCCTTAATTTTGTCTGTAGCTAAGAACAAAGAGCTGAAAGTGAAACTCTATCTCTGCCCCTTTATCACCTGAGTAAGCCCAGCCAAGTTACTTAACATCGTCTGTGTTTTCTCTTCTGGAATAATATTATCTCTCTCATAGGGTTGTGCAAGGTTTCAGGGGCACCCAGTCTTTTTCCTTTTCAGCTACACATTGGAAGAATAAAAGTTGCCTTGGGCCACATATTAAATTCACAAACACCAACCAAAGCTGACAAGCAAAAAGAACCAAAAAGGTTCATGCATACTTTTTCCAATATCCAGCATGACAGATAAGCAAAACAGCCCTCAAATAATCTGCACGATGTCTCAGGGCTGCAGGCTGGACACCCAAGGCTGAAAACGTTTAGAACAGAACATGATTGATGGCATGAAATCTGCTATGTCTTGGCTGATTAGTATTATCAGACACTACCATCTCCTTTATTCTCTTTAATTCCTGATTATTATTCCAAATTCTGGAATCCCTGGGGAATTCCTTCATCAGGATTCCCCTGAGAATCTTCTCTATCTCTTAACTTTAAATATCTTTTACACACTGGCAGTTCTCAAGTTTATGTTTCTGAGCTGGATCTCTCCCTTGAACTCCAGACTCGCAGGTAAAACTGCCTATTCTGCCCCCTCACAGGATGTCCAACAGACATCTCAGACCCAGCACATCAAGCCTGCGCTTCGGACCTCCCCCCACCCGCCACTCCTTCCCTCTCCTCCTTAATCATGGCACTAAAGCCCTTGGAATCTTCTGCTACTCTTCTCTGGCCTTGCCATCTCACATCCTATCCATCAGAAAATGCTGGTGGCCCTCTCTTCCGTACACATAGATCCAACATAGAAGCTCTTATCCCAACTTCACCCACCACCCTCTAGACACAGCTACAGCCATTCTTTACTGGTTATTGATAGTAGCTTCCAAACTGTTTCCCCGCTGTCTCCCTGGCCCCCTTCAGCCTGTTCTCTGCACAGCATTGGCCTGATTCCATTGAAATAGGAGGCAGGTGGCATCACCCTTCTCCTCAAACCCTGCGGTGGCTCCCCGTCATGAAGAGTCAGAGCCAGTCTTCACAACAGCTGCAGGCCTTACCTGCAAAATCCTCCTCACTTCCAACCGCATCCTTCCACTCACTGTGCTTCAGTTAGAAGGCCTCCTTGCTAGTCCATGAGCCACCAGGCACACTTTCACCGCAGAGTCTACACACTTACTCGAACCCTGCATAGATTCTCTTCCCCCAGATTCGTACATGGGTTCCTCTCCGGCATCCTGCAGATGTTTGCTCAAATGCCACCTTCTGACACATAAAATGGTACAATGGACACTGGAGACTTAGAATGGGGTTTGGGGGGATGAGTTGGGGGTTCTGTGGGATAAAAAATTACCTACTGGGTACAATAGATGCTATTCAGATGATGGGAACACTAAAAACCCAGGCTTCACCAAGACACAATATATGCATGTAACAGAGTTCAATTTGTACCCCTTCAGTCTTGAAATTTTTTAAAATGCCACTTTCTGATTAAAACTTCTCTGATCATACTTTTTTTTTCTTTTCTTTTTTAAAAACAGAGACTCACCTTATTGCCCTCTGTAGAGTGCGGTGGCATCACAGCTCACAGCAACCTCCAGCTCTTAGGCTTAGGTGATTCTCTTGCCTCAGTCTCCCAAGTAGCTGGGGCTACAGGTGCCTGCCACACGCCAGGCAATTTTTTTGTTGTGGTTTGGCCGGGGCCATGTTTGAACCTGCCACCCTCGGTATATGGGGCCAGCACCTTGCTCACTGAGTCACAGGTGCCGCCCGTGATCATACTATTAAAAATTACAAACCATCCTTCCTGCATCCCATACTGAGTTTACATTCCCTCTCATTCCCTACTCAATTTTCCACCATAGTACTTATTAGAATCTTTCTCAGTACTTTCGTTTTCAAAATTTTGTTTCTTACCTATATCCCCCTGGTATAATGTAAGCTCCCAAGGGAAGGTAATTTTATCTTTATCTGCAGTGCCAAGAATAGTGCCTGGTACATGCTAGCTACTCAAAAATATTGATAATAATGAGTATCAGTAAATATTTGATAAACACCAAAGCACTATGATGTATTTAGCCATTTCCTCGATGACTAAACATTTAAATTGTTTCCTGCAATGTACACATCTCTGTCTACATTCTCTAAAGTATATTATCAAATAGCAGAAATGCAGAGTTGAATATTTGTACAAAGTTATTTTAACAGTTACTGCCCAGTTGGCCTACAAAAAGTCTCTAACAACTTATATTTCAAAGAACAGTATATAAAAGAACTCCTTCAAAATCCACCTCTCATATTTCTGTCTTTAAATCTTTAGTTCCTTTTGTATGGAAGATTCTCTCTGTTCTCAGCCCCTAGTTATTTCTCGGTGAAATCCTACCCATCTTTCAAAACCTACCTCAGCTGCTATGGCCAGAGACAATCAACCCACTCTCCCTATTCTGAGTAGCACCCAGAAATCAGAATTTTTATTCGGTACTTTCAGTAATTCTGACTTTATTCAGTCATAGCACATAACTTAAGGAACACAGTTATTATAAAATACTGAGGTAAGTACCAGGACCTCATGTTGTAGACTCACATCTGACAAGTAGGTTTGTTAGAAATCTTGGTAGTATTAGGTAATCTTCCCAAAATCTTATGAAAATCCCAAATTGACTCAGTCAACTCTACTTCAAAATAATAAAATGACTATAGTTCATCCCAATTAAATTAAGTTAAAGAACTCAGAAGAGTTTCTTGTTGTTTTAGTGCTATGTCTCAAGTTATGGAAATATGAGGGGAAAGAGTTGATGCAGCTCTCAGCTGGAAGGGAACAGGATTACCAGGGAAGGGAACAGGAACAGGGTTACCTGTGCGCAGGTGTCCAACACACCTGCGCACATCGCATACACACAGAAGACCTAAACAGATGTTCCCATCAATCCCCATTTTATAAAGATGAAAACTAATTTTGACAGTGGTAGAGAAACTCACTCAAGTATACACCCTCCTAGTAAGTGGTAGTATTCAGATTTTGAACCCACATCTTTCCAGATCCAAAATTAATGCTTTTTTCCCAATCACCTCCCTATACTGCAAAAGGTTTAATTTAGCATGTAAAAAAAACCCAAAAAACAAATTATGTTTCTTGAGATGAAAATTGATCTCACCCTATCATTTAATACTTATGTAACCTACCAGAAGCCTACAGGAACAAGACCAACAGGTGCTATCTGCCAGGAGACACCAAATATCAGTTTACGATTTCATATGCCGCACATCAGTACCCCGGATGAAGACTGCCATGTACATGGTCTTTCCAGAATGCATGGCTAGAGAAATATTTAGAAGAAGACCCCCATTCTGCTTTCGTACTAGCAAATAGTGAGACATAGAACTTAAGGGTGGTATCATAGTGTCTTGCTTCAAGTCCTGACTCTGCCACTTCTCTAGCTATTAGAATCCTGACAAAATGGGCAGTCTGTCTCTACCGAAGTATCTCATCCATGGAATGCGAGTGATAGAACTTTACTCATGGGGGAATTAAATAAGCAAGTGCACCTAAAGTATTAAGTGTACCAACTGCCACTCATCAATCTAGGTTGTTATTAACTATTTTTATTATACCATCGTGTATTCAAGTAGCCAGTATAGACATCTAAAATCCACTGTTTTGCAACCGGAAAAAAGGATTCAATATGCTTAGGTACAATGGGCCAAGCCAGCAGGGAGTGTTTGTTCAAACTCCACTCTCATCAAAGCTTGGAGTTTGACTAATTTATAGTTTGTGCTGATTTGGTATTGTACAACTATTAGCTACACAAAATCCTTAGGGAAATGGCACATTTTGTATGAGAACAGAAGTATATGATCTTCTTATTCAGGTCGGCAAACTTGTTATTTGTTCTTTTTACTTTGAGTAATAGTACATGCAATATTTTGTTCATCTATGTGACAATACTGCTTATTTGATATTATATGTGTTCTCAATGTTTTATTCTACATATAAGAATACCCATAAGACGTTTTCTTTTTTACATTAATGCTTTAAGATACTGTAAGTAATCATGGTTTATAATAAACTGATATTTGTTTTCATACAAAAAGGTTCTGCTAAATGTTAGTGGTAGAATCAAAGCTTATGCTATTCCAATTAACAAAACAAAGATGTATGTGTACAGTGATGTATTTTTTTTTTTTTTTTGCAGTTTTTGGCCGGGGCCAGGTTTGAACCCACCACCTCTGGCATATGGGGCTCACGACCTACTCCTTTGAGCCACTGGCACTGCCCCAGTGTTGTATTTTTAATAAAGAATAATTCATCATACCATCATTTTAAATAACCCTGGAAAATTTAATATTTGATATCATATTCTACACACTGCATAGGAACTGTTGAGTAAGCCTTCTACTGGTCATTTCTGTGGGGAATGCCCACGCTATACACTATCTTTGTGAAATATGCATTGAATCTTTATACAAAACTAGAGTTTAATTGTATTTCAAAATCAATGCCGGTGAGGTGACTCACGCCTATAATGCTAACACACTGGAAGGCCAATGCAGGTGGATCGATTGAGCTCAGGAGTTTCAGGCCAGTCTGAGCAATAGCAAGACTGTCTCTACTAAAAATAGGAAAACTGAGGCAAGAAGATCACTTTAGCCCAAGAGCCTGAGGATACTGTGAGGTATGGCGCCATGGGCATTCTACTCAGGGTGCCAGAGTGAGACAAGAAAAAAAGAAAGAGAGAGAGAGAGAGAAAATCAAAGTCAATTATGTAAAAAAAAAAAAAAAAAAAAATTCTAATAATGTCTGTTCACTGGAAGATCTAATTAAGCAACTTAGTCAACATTGCTTGATCTGTTTAATTTTTAAAGTGTAAATGATGTATGTTTAACATTTTTTGGTGAAAGCAAATTATCATTTAACTTAGATTTAAGAAAGCATATAAATGTATACATTTCCACAACAAAAAGTTTATAGAAAGAGACATTACATTTACATCTCATTAAAGGTACTACTGTGCCCTGTGACTTTTTGAAAAGCTAAAGTATTTTGAGGTCCATTTTTCTGAAAGATAATTAGTGATTTTGAATTAAATCAGGAAAATAATGGTTTGAAGTTACCATTCTTGTTGGGGGTGCCAATAATGTGAATCAGCTGTCTGGTATCTATAAGCCACAGAAGGTCCCAAAAGTGTTTAACCTCAACTTCATAAGCAAGCTTGCTTAAAACAAAGCACATGTAAGAGTAAACAAATAATTCATTTTTACAGTTTCCAAAAGTAATCCCAAGAAAAGTAAATTTTCATTTTGTTAGCTACTGTTAATTATAAATTACTTTCATCTACTATTTCAAAATGCCTTGGAAAATGAATGAAAGCCATTCAAGACCTAGTTCATTTATTTATTTATTTATTTATTTATGAAATCACAGCTGTGCTGTTTTATATACAATTTGAAATATTTTCATCGTACTGGTTAACATAGCCTTCATGGCATTTTCTTAGTTATTGTGTTCAGACATTTATAGTCTACATTTAGTAAGTTTCACCTGTATCCTTCTAAGATGCACCATAGTTCATTTATTTTATCTAACTTTATTTATCAAACAATCTGTGTTTCTCCACTTGACTTTCTATTTGTAGACTACTACAAAACAAGTTTATATTAGAACATTAGGCTGATTTTGTAAATAGCAAGTTTCTCCGTTGTCGCTATGGAGGACAAATGAAGTATCAAATTAAATTTTTCATATTTATTTTCTTGGGAGACCTGAACTTACATTTCAGTGACTTTTATTCAAACTCACTACTGCTGAATTGCAAAATGTTGTCTTTGTCCTTAAGACCATGACAGAGAACTTTATCTGCATTCAAATTGCCTGCTGGTTTGTGGTATTTCAATAATAAAACAGCAGGACTGAAGGCTCATGATGAGAAATCTGACTAATTACCTGTTAGATGATAGATGGTTGTAACTCGGCAGTGCCAGTCACTGAAAACAAAACACTTCGAGATATCAGTCAGCTTCCTGACAAATCCAATTTCCCTCACATTCACTGGACAATAAATGGGGATTTTATCTCTACATCTACATAGCACGGAGTTTTAACTTTAAAATATGCATAATGATATTTTAATAAAGTACATTCTTAAGTAAATTAGTACTTAAATACCTGACATATTCATATTTCAATCTCGCAGCTTTTAAATATAATAGATAGATGGTGGAAATAATTAACATTGTAAATCTCCATTGTATTCCATTGCACAGGGCAAGGTGTACTTAATAGTAGTTTTCTGATTTTCTTTCCACATTTACATTTAATTCAAATTATTCACAACAACTCTAATGGCTGTGTTCACCCTTTTCATTTTTTTAAAAAAATTTTGTAGTAAATAAGTTAGATAAACATTTTACATGAGATTCAAAAAGCAGGGATGCCCAATTAACACTGCCACATATCAGCATGTGGGCTGAGTTTAAACCAAAGAGGGATTGAAGCATGGAAATTGGAAGCAGATCCAGGGAAACGCCTCCTTCTCCCTTATAAGGGGTGATTACATAATCAACTTTTGAAATTTATGGCTCACCCGAATAAGTTACAACCCTCTCTATCTTATTCTTTGTTAAAACCAAGAAATTTCAAGGGGACAAAATGGAGAATGGAAGAGAGACTGCATCTATTTATAGAAGAAAAATGAATTTTATTTGCAAAGATCTAAAAGTTTGATAGCACATAGTCTGAAACTAGGCACTTTCAAATGTTGTTGATACAACTTCATTAAAGGACAATTTGGCAATTACTATCAAAATTTAAGTACTTAGAAGCAGCAGTCTACTTTAGGAATGTCTCTAGTAATTATCCTCTTATATCTCTAGGAATGCTCACTGCAATATTGTCTTTAATACTAAAAAAATAAAAAATAAATTAAAAAATTGAGACAGAGTTTCACTCTATTATTCTGAGCGTCATGGCATCATTTCTCACATTAACCTCAAATTCTTGAGCTCAAGCCATCCTCTTGCTTCAGCCTCCCAAGTAGCTGGGACTACAAGCATGCATCATCACTCCCAGCTAAGTTTTCTTTCTTTCTTTTTCTTTTTTTGTTACTAGAGAGGGGTTCTCACTCTTCCTTAAGCTAGTTTCAAACTCCTGACCTCAGCCAATCCACCTGCCTCAGCCTCCCAGAGCGCTACGATTTTTAACTGGAAATAACATTATATTTCACCATAGAAAATTGGTTTAGGCTCAGCACCCATAGCACAGTGGTTAGGGCACCAGCCACAAAATGCCAAAGCTGGCAGGTTTGAATCCAGCCCGGGCCAGCTAGAACAACAATGACAACTGCAACAAAAATATAGCTGGGCATTGTGGAGGGCACCTGTTGTCACAGCTGCTTGGGAGGCAGAGGCAAGAGGATCTCTTAAGCCCAGGAGTGTGAAGTTGCTGTGAGCTATGATGCCATGGTACTCTACCCAGGGTGACAAAGTGAGACTGTCTCAAAAAAAAAAAAAGAAAGAAAGACATGTACATTCATTTTAAAATTGCTAAAAGACTAAACTTCAAATGTTCTCATCACCAAAAAACGATGTGAATGAAGTGATGACTATGTTAAATAGTTTGACTTATTCATTCCACATTATGTGTGTATATAAACATTGCTTTGTGCATCATGAATGCATACAGTTTTTATTTGTCAACTAAAAAATAAACAATTTTTAAAGATGTAATTAAAACTTAAGAATAGGGCAGTGCCTGTGGCTCGTCGAGTAGGGCACCGGCCCCATATACTGAAGGTGACAGGTTCAAACCCAGCTTCGGCTGAACTGCAAAACAGAAAAATAGCTGGGCGTTGTGGCAGGCGCCTGTAGTTCCAGCTGCTTGGGAGGCTGAGGCAAGAGAATCACCTAAGCCCAGGAGTTGGAGGTTGCTGTGAGCTGTGTGACACCACGGCACTCTACTGAGGGTGATAAAGTGAGACTCTCTCTCTACAAAAAAAAAAAAAAAAAAAAAACCACTTAAGAATAAATGATACTTTGTTAATAAATAATGATTAATAAAATATGTGTATTCATGCAATAGACCACTGTTATATAGCCAAACAGAGCCTTTAAAAAGAACAAGATAGGCTTGGCGCCTGTGACTCAAGTGGCTAAGGTGCCAGCCACGTACACCTGAGCTGGTAGGTTCGAATCCAGCCCTGGCCCGCCAAACAACAATGATGGCTGCAACCAAGAAGTACCTGGGCATTGTGGTGGGCACTTGTAGTCCCAGCCACTTGGGAGGCAGAGGCAGGAGACTCACTTGAGCCCAGGAATTGGAGGTTGCTGTGAGCTGTGATGCCACAGCACTCTATCAAGGGTGACAGCTTGAGGCTCTGTCCCAAAAAAAAAAAGAAAAAAGAACAAGGTAGACCACTGAGTGTTATTTAGGAGCACTGGACAAGACACCTTTTACATGAGAAAGAGTTAGCTACATCTGAACTTTTGAAAAGAATGTAAATTAGAGTAATTGATATGTCCACATTTACGGTGCATCTTAGAAGGGTACAGGTGAAACTTACTAAATGTAGAATATAAATGTCTGAACACAGTAACTAAGAACATGCCATGAAGGCTATGTTAACCAGTTTGATGAAAATATTTCAGATTGTATATAAAACCAACACACTGTACCCCATGATTACATTTAAGTACACAACCATAATATAATAAAAAAATAAGGAAAAAAAATGTTAGGGGCTTAAAAAATAAATAAATAAATAAATAAAATGTAAATTAAGGGATCTAAATACAATATATGCTTGATTGTGAATAGAAGATTCATGGATTCATACATAAGAAAATGCTAGCTATATTTGCCTTAAGGAGAAAAGTTGAGTGGGCTACGATATAGGAAATACTTTTTATTTAATAGTCTTTTGCTTATGATTTAGTAAAAAGATAAATAAATTTAAAAAACTTTGAGAAAAGGAATTACACTAAAAAAATAGTCTTTTGCACACATATAGTTTGAAATTATATTATGTCTTTGATCTTTTTTCAATAATAAATAAAGACAAAGAAGACAGGCATATGTGCATATATAGGTCTGTTTTCCTCTAAAGTCCAATTATTTCTCATTGTTCTATAGTCAAAAGCTTGGAATGGAGGAAAGGGGTATGTCTTTTACAGCAGCCTGAATTCTGCATTTTTCTAACATAAATATGAGAACAGAAGCAAAAGAGATAGCCATTGATACTAATAAGCTGAACTTGAACTTGATCATGCCCTGAGGCTGACTGCATGGCTGTGGCCTTGTCTGTGACTAAGAATTGTGACGGATTGAGGACTACAGTATCTTATTCAAGTCACCTGGGAGAATGAAAGTTCATTCTGTCAGGGAAGCATATCAGCCGTATACTCCATCTACCCAGCCAGGCAAAGAAAGGGATGTATAAGAGCTAAAGAATTTAGTAAAGTTCAAAAATTAGGAAACTTGTCCCCAACTGATCTTATACTAGAATTTTATGAAGATATTGGAGATGATAACTTCTTTTCTCAGAACAGTAAAACACATGTTAGCGTACATAAATACACACATTATAACATGAACACATACAGACACACACAAACATACAGTGTTTTATCCTTTTATGCACTCCTTCCAGAACAAAAATTAGACATCTGCAAAAATCAGAGAAAATCTAGAAATGACCAAATGCATTGTCAGTGCTAATTTTACCTTAAAAGAGAAGGGATGTCTTCAAACAACACATGATTAAGAAATGTGTGTGTATATATCTTCACACACATACACGTACACACACACAAAATGCATTAGCAAATTAAATACAAAATAAAACATAAAAACCTTTCATCCTAATGTGATGGAAACTGAAAGTTTGGACTTAAAATGGCAGGCCACTTTGGAATGACGGGGTATAGAAAGCAGAGATAAATTCCAAGAGGATAGAAGAAATTTAAAGTAAAATGTTTAACTGTTTTCAAATGGTACCCAAGGCCAAAAATTTTTAGGTACAATAGGGCTATAGATATTAAGCAAATAACTAGAAAAAGAATAATTCCTTTACCTTGTAACATCCTTCCTTTAATTAAATTTTTACATGCATTCATATATATTGTCAAATTACATTTAAAGATTAACTTTGAAAACCAAAAAGCATTACAAAATGATACTAAACAAGAAAAATAAAAATCATATTTCATATGAAACTATAAGCAATTGATATGTTTACATTTTGGTGGGATATCTAAATTGTACATTTGTATAGTTTTCATAAAATTAAACCTATACGTACCCTATCAACCAAGACTTCCACTCTTAAATATATCTATTCAAAGAAAATGAAAACATATATTCAGCAATGACCTGTACTAAAATGTTCATAACACATTTATTCCTAATATCTCAAAAGTGGAAATAACCTAAACAACCATCAACAAGCATATGGAGAAACGAATTATATATTTATATTATCCAGTGAATACTGTGCAGCAATAAAAGAGATTATACTGAGCACGTAAGTTCATATACGAAAGAACACACACTGTATGTTTTCATTGATATGAGACTTCAGAAAAGACAAAAGGATGTGATAGAATGTTTTTTATATCTTGATTGTGGAGGTTGTTACGTAAGTATAAACTTGTCAAAAGCTTTTGAAACTTTTCCACAGATGTACTTTAGCCAAGGAGACAACTGCAAATTATCAGACTTCATATTTGTTATTTAAAAATACATTTTATAGGCTCGGCGCCAGTGGCTCAATGGGCTAAGGCACCAGCCACGTACACCTGAGCTGGCAGGTTCGAATCCAGCCTGGGCCCGCCAAACAACAACGATGGCTGCAACCAAAAAATTGCCAGGCGTTGTGGCGGGCACCTGTAGTCCCAGCTACTTGGGAGGCAGAGGCAAGAGACCTGCTTGAGCCCAGGAATTGGAGGTTGCTGTGAGCCACAGCACTCTATCCAGGGTGACAGCTTGAGGCACTGTCTCAAAATAATAATAATAATAATAATAATAATAATACATTTTATAGTTGCATCTGGGAACAATACCTCACACCTGTAACCCTAGCACTCTGGAAGGCTGAGGCAGGCAACTTGCTTGCACTAAGGAGTTCGAGAGCAGCCTGAGGAAGAGTGAGACCCTATCTGTACTAAAAATAGAAAAATTAGCTAAGCATTGTGGTGCTTGCCTGTAGTTCCAGCTACTTTGGAAGCTGAAGTATGAGGATCCCCTGGAACCCAAGAGTTTGAGGTTGCTGTGAGCTGTGATGACACCATAGCACTCAACCCCAGGGCAACAGAGTCAGATTCTATCTCAAAAAAAGAGAAAGAGAGAGTATATTTAATAATTTAATGAGATTAAAATGGATTAAGTCTGATCTTTATTATTAATCCATACCTAGTGTATGTTTTTAGAAAATGTTGAAATTGGACCTGTGCGTGAAGACTGAATGGGGAGGGGTGATGCTGATGGAGATTACCAATAGACATAGTATAAAGGATAAAAATTGAGACTCAATTAAAGAAAAAATCTTCATGTAAGATATGGAATAAAATCGTGACTAGGAAACCAAAATGTAAGAAAACAGAGAAGGAAGTAAAAATGTAAGATTTAATATTCATCATATCCAGTAGGTAAAATACAAACTAACAAAACAAGCATATTTGAGGAACTAGTTACTTGTATTGCCAAAGTATATATAATTGTGCTACATAACGTGCATTCACAGATGTTAACCAAAAAACTAATATAAAGTTTAATCAAAAAATCAAAGAAACTGTAGCATAACAAAAGTATTTTGAGTCTTTAATAAAGCTATCCACGTATAAAGGTCATGCTTCCTTTCTCTGTGATCATTTGTTAACACAAAACCTGCTTTAAAGAACATAGTTCAAAAATACACTTATTCCACCAAAAATGTCAAAGTTATCAGTACATTACAGAGCTCTTTAGAAAATTGAAATCTGGGAAGAGTCTTCCAGTTTTGTAACATGTTAATGATGTAATGCCCCCAAAAATTGTCCAAGAGGCAAGTGGATAGAAAAATCAAGATCTGAAAATATTCAGGGTGTATGCAAACGTCTTGAGCGCAGGACACAATTATAAGAGGGCCTTTACCTAACAAATGCAATCAGTGTAACCTAATTTTTTGTACCCTCAATGAATCCCAAACTAGATATATACAAAAGAACTGAAGGGCCAACATAAAAAAAAGAAGTACAACTGTAAACTAATGAGATTGATTCCATGTGGAAACTGTGAAGATGACAGTACAATTGATACAATTCAGTCCAGTTTGGTTTCTTCTAGATAACTGCTTTAATAGATATTACCCCTGGTACATATAAGTTTTGGTATCTTAGTTTAAAAATCAGTTTTGAAAATCTGCTCATCATAACTTTTAAGTCAAGAGAACACTGTTTGATATAGAAAAAATTTTTAAATGCCTTCCAAAGCCATGCCCTCTATAAATGGGCTATTGATACTGTATTTGTGTTTTGGTAACAACTTACCATGTTTTAAATAAACCTGTTTTACTGACAAATTAAACAAAAATCTGAAAAGATGGACATAGTTGAAGGACTAAAACAGAAACAAAGTTTAAACTTATCTTTGTCTTTTTTAGACACACATGTTTGGTGGTCCCCTAAGGAGCAACAAATATGTAATGATTCCTGAAAAGTTCTCGAGAAGTGCTCGTGACGCGTCTCTACTGCGTTAGTACCAAGGAACAAAAGCACAAGCTTCTGGTGGACAGTAAGGGGAGGGGGGGAAAGAGGCCAAAAAGAATTCACGGTGTTAGAAAAAGTAAAGACAATTTAAAATATAGTGTGTTAAAATAGGTGTAGCCTGGAGCTAAGTTAATATTGATTTAAAGAGCATTACTGAAGAAATGAAGAGGAATCCGGAATTTTCCTTAGAATAATACAAAAGTGGGGCGTGGGGTGACACTGGGGAAGAAACATGAGTGACCACTAATTGACAGCTGCTGAAGTGGGGCTATACACACTCTCCACAATGTAGGAGCGTAGGAGGGATCATCACACCACTCGCTTAGTTTTTTATGTATTTAAAATGTTTGATGATATCCTTTTTCAAAACCAAATTAAAATGTAAGTGAAGGCTCGGCGCCTGTGGCTCAATGGGCTAAGG
>CAUYRH010016617.1:0-21158 GCA_963574655.1 Perodicticus potto | reverse complement strand
CTTCATATAATAACTGAGAAAATGCCAGGAAGGCTATGTTAATCAGTTTGATGAAAATAGTTAAGATTGTATATGAAACCAGCACATTGTACCCCTTGATTGCACTATTGTACACAGCTATGATTTAATGATAAAGATAATATAATAAAATTTAAAAAAAAAAAAGGAAAGAAAGAGTATTAATCCAAAGTATTAATCCAAATTAGCAAGACTTGTGCTGCTTGGTTGTTTTGTTTTGTTTTGTTTCTTCTTTTCTTTTAGCCAGAAGGCAAAGGAAAGCGGCTCCCTGAAGTATACTGCGTGGTTAGTCGCCTAGGCTGCTTCAATCTTTTTTCAAAGGTGAGTGGAGAATGGGCTCTATGAAAAGTGGTATTCTTTCTGAGTTCTCAATGTTAAGGAGCATAGACTTTAACCTCTTGTGTTAGAAAAGTTAGTATATTAGGGATCATGGGGCTTGGAGGCTCAAATTTAGATCTCTAATCCAGCCGCTGGTGTTATTCCGTCCTCATTTTGATTTGCCGCAACTCCCGTCTTCAGGGAGAATTTAACCTAGAGTTTGTCTTGTCTCCTGTCTCTCCTGGATGCCAAAGTGGAGGGTAGCATCGTCAGGGTCACTTTCTTTGTCCCTCTCTTAGTAAAATGAAAAGGGGTCCTTGTCTAAAAATAAGTTGATTCATGTTAGTTTTTTGGGGGGTAACAAAGATACCCCCCAAGAGATACGATGCTAATGGAACTTTTGTTGGTTGCAGAAGCTT
The DNA here is from genome assembly GCA_963574655.1 of Perodicticus potto. Classification (NCBI taxonomy): domain Eukaryota; kingdom Metazoa; phylum Chordata; class Mammalia; order Primates; family Lorisidae; genus Perodicticus; species Perodicticus potto. The sequence goes on along the minus strand of CAUYRH010016617.1, from coordinate 20,403 downwards.
ATTTATCTGCCTTTAATTCTTTTGGTGTTAAGTTTCTACACCATGTTAGGATGTTCCTGTAATAGGATCCTTTTATGTATTTTTACTGAGTCCATAACAAAGTAACATTTTATGTGTGTAGATTCTGGATGAAGTAGAGAAGAGAAGAGAAATGTCTCCAGCCCTTGTTTACCCATTCATGAAAAGTGTCATGGAAGCTCCCTTCCCAGCTCCTGGACGCACTATCACAGTTAAGAGCTACCTCCCCGGGGCTGGAGATGGGGTAAGTTAGCTCATTTTGAAATGGTTTCATAGCCAGCAAAAGCAGGACACACTAACAGGCAGAATTTGCAAAAGCCCAAGGGCATACATAGTTTGTCCTCTTTTCATAAACTTTTCATTTTAGCCCCATTAAGCACTGGAGAAATATCTACTTGATCTGTGACATAGTTGTTCCTAGACCCAGTATGCAGAGATTTTCTACCATACATTGATTGAACCCCTTCGGAATGACAGTTGCAATGTATGAAGATTATATTGCAATTGTACTATTGTCAGATGGAATAAAGGGTTTTACCATACATTTACAGCAGAAAATAAACTATGTCACTTGGGATCAGTGTAGACAATCTCACACACAGTATGGCAAACCCTCTTCCCTGCCCATAACTTGTATGGGAATGGCAGGATCCATACTGTTATCATTAGGGATTGTTTTCCAACATCAGCTTCTCTGATTCTGATTCTTGCATTTCAGTCGATCGAACTCTGCCGACCACTAGATTCCCGATTGGAACATGTTGACTTTGAATGTCTCTTTAAATGCCTGAGCGTGTGTCATCTCATCCGAGTCTGTGCTTCTCTCCTTTTGGAGCGTAGGGTAATCTTTGTTGCCAACAGCCTAAGGTGAGAATAAATGAAAGACATCAATTCATAGTGGTGTTTTATTAGTCTTAGTATTTTAAAATTGGGGCATTTTAAAATAATTTAGGATTAGTGAAAAATAACCCAGTAATGGTCGTCTACCCCTCCTAGAAGGTTGTACAGGGTCTCATGTAGCATACAGTGTGTTATATAGTGCTTAATAAAAATAAAATGAAAAAAATTTAGGATCTGTCTCTCATTTACCTAATGGTATAGGGACATGGGTAATTCTAAATAAACAAAACTTCATGTGTGTTAGGCTATACCAATGACTTTTTTGAGTTATAATAAATGCATCTTACTTAAATTTTTATTAAAAAAATTAATAATTTAATTATGTGGCTCAGTGGGTGGGGTGCTGGCCCCATATATCAAAGGTGGCCAGTTTGAGCCTGGCCCCAGCCAAACGGCCACAAAAAATGCCCGGGTGTTGTGGCAGGCACCTATGATCCCAGCTATTTGGGAGGCTGAGGCAAGAGAATCACCTAAGCCCAGGAGTTGGAGACTGCTATGAGCTGTGACACCACGGCACTCTACTGAGGGTGACAAAGTGAAACTCTGTCTCAGAAAAAAAAAAAATTTGGCTCGGCGCCTGTGGCTTAAGCAGCTAAGGCGCCAGCCACATACACCTGAGCTGGCGGGTTTGAACCCATCCCGGGCCCGCCAAACAACAATGATGGCTGCAACCAAAAAATGGCCGGGCGTTGTGGCAGGCGCCTGTAGTCCCAGCTACTTGGGAGGCGGAGGCAGGAGACTCGCTTGAGCCCAGATGCCCCGGCACTCTATCCAGGGTGACAGCTTGAGGCTCTGTCTCAAAAAAAAAATTGGTAATACTTTTCTAAATGCACACTATTTGTTAGCATGATGTGGGAAAGAGCTGGATTGAGATTAAACATTGCCAATAAATTAAGTTTGGTTTTTAAGTAAAATGTTAAAAGGTAATGAGTATTCACAGAGTTGTTAATCTATGATCACTAACCAGCATCAGTTCTGTCATTCTTTAACGTAGTACCTGGAACGCCCTCCGTATGCTACTGCCTGTGTGACACCCTGTTTGCTTTCTCCTCTGGCTAGTACTCTGTCAAAATGTGGCCATGCTGTGGTAGCCACACTGTATCCATTCACCTGGCAGCACACCTACATCCCAGTGTTGCCAGTGTCCATGATCGACATCGTGTGCTCACCGACTCCATTCCTTATTGGAATCCTGTCTTGCTCCTTACCCCAGCTCCAGGATCTACCCATTGAAGAGGTGAGATGGAAGAAATAGTACCTATGGAAAATATTAGAACATCGACAAATGAAAATAAGTGATCTTTAAGAGTGGCGGAATTGTTAGTTGTTAATGTTAAAATAGCCTTAATACATTATGCTATCATATTTTTGGTATCTTTTATTTATGTAGGAAAAATTCTGTAGGACACATGAATCCAAAGTTGTGTCTTATTTGCAGTAGTAAACTCATGGTCTCACTATTGTGTTATCCTAAGAGGTAAGTCTTTTATTTTTAAAGTCACACATAGGGCGGCAACCGTGGCTCATCGAGTAGGGCGCCAGCCCCATATACCGAAGGTGGCGGGTGCCTGTAGTCCCAGCTACTCGGGAGGCTGAAGCAAGAGAATCGCCTAAGCCCAGGAGTTGGAGGTTGCTGTGAGCTGTGTGACACCACGGCACTCTACCGAGGGCGATAAAGTGAGACTCTGTCTCTACAAAAAAAAAAATAAAAATAAAGTCACACATAAAAACTACTGTGGATTAGGTGGTGCCTATGGCTCAGTGGGTAGGGTGCCGGCCCTATATACTGAGAGTGGCAGGTTTGAACCCGGCCTCGGCCAAACTGCAACAAAAAAATAGCTGGGCGTTGTGGCAGGTGCCTGTAGTCCCAGCTACTTGGAAGGCTGAGGCAAGAGAATCACCTACGCCCAAGAGCGGGAGGTTACTGTGAGCTGTGACACCACAATACTCTACTGACGGTGACAAAGTGAGATTCTGTCTCTTAAAAAAAAAAAAAACTACTTTGGGTTAGGTTCAATGCCTGTAGCTCAGCGGCTATGGCACGAGCCACATACACCAGAGCCGGCAGGTTCGAATCCAGCCCAGGCCTGCCAAACAACAATGACAACTATAACCAAAAAATAGCCAAGCGTTGTGGCGGGCACCTGTAGTCCCAGCTACTTGGGAAGCTGAGGCAAGAGAATCACTTAAGCCCAAGAATTTGAGGTTGCTATGTGACAGCTTAAGACTCTGTGTCCAGAAAAAAAAAAAAACTACTCTGGGTTAACTTAAAAAATTGCTTCAGGCCAGGCGTGGTGGCTCATGCTTGTAATCCTAGCACTTTGAGACGCCAGGGGTTCGAACCAGCCCGAGTAAGAGCAAGAACCCATCTCTAGAAAAAATAGAAAAATTAGCTGGGCATGGTACTTGAACCCAGGATTTTGAGGTTGTACTGAGCTATGATGATGCCACTGCACTCTAGCCTGGGTGACAGAGCAAGACCCTGTCTCAAAAAAAAAGCAAAAACAAAAAAACTTATTTCAAACATAACACATATATAGATAAGTGCCCAAAACAAAATGTACAGCTCAGTAAATTATGACAAATTGAATGCTTATATAACCAGCTTTAGAATGGGATGGGAACATTACCACAGTGGAATCAGCATCAGCACCCTAGAAGTTCCCATCATGCCTCCTTCTAATCTCTGTTCTCTTCTGCATTTCCAACAAATTGTATTCATTATCTTCACTTTTACAGTATTTATGTGTTTTTCTTTATGGTTTTACTTCCCTACACTTGCATTGTTTAGTGCATCCTAAACAATGTAATTCTGTTCTGCCTGGTTTTAAACTTCACATAGTCCAGGCAAGGTGCCTAACACCTATAATCCCAGCACTCTGGGAGATTGAGGAGGGTGGATTACTAGAGTTTAGGAGTTCAAGACCAGCCTGAGAAAGAGGGAAACCTCATCTCTACTAAAGATAGAAAAACTAGACAGACGTTGTGGTGGGCACCTGTAGTCCCAGCTACTTGAGAGACTTGAGGCAAGAGGGTCACTTAAGCCCCAGAGTGTGAGGTTGCTATGACCTATGACACCACAGTACTCTTTCCCCAGGGCCACAGAGTGAAACTCTGTCTCAAAAATAAATAAATAAAATAAACATGATAAATGGACTCATACAGTATATGTATTTTTTCCTGGCTTGTTTTGCTCAGTATTATGTGTATAAGATTCATCCATGTTGGTAAGTTTAAAAGTAGTGTAATCATTCTAATTGTGTGTAGGATTCTACTGCATGAATTTTTTTTTTAATCTTTTTTTTTTTATTATTTTGCTTTCAATTTCAGCTGGCTTTCACTCTTCTTAGTTTGGAGTTTTTTGTTTTGTTTTGTTTTTTTCTTTCTTCCTTTCTTGCCTCCCAGGTAGCTGGGGTTACAAGCACCCGCCACAATGCCCGGCATTTTTTTTGGGGGGGGGTAGAGATGGGGTCTTGTACTCTGGCTCACTTCGACTCATGCTGGTCTCGAACCTCTGAGTTCAGGAAATTCACCTGCCTCAGCCTCCCACAGCGCTGGGACCACAGGCGTGAGCCACCACACCCCGCCTCAACACAGTTTTCTTATCCTTTCTATATTTGATGAACATCTGAGTTGTTTACAACCTAGGATTATTATGAATAGTGTTGCTATAAAATTTTTATACATGACCTTTGGTACACACATTCAGATAGTTCTATGGATATATACTTAGAAATTGAATTGCTGGGTCATAGGGTAAGCGTATCAGCTTTAATAAAGTCTTAATTTTTTAAAGTAGTTGTGCCATTTAAACTTCCACAGTGTATGAGAATCTTAAGTTTAATTTATCCTATCTGAGAAGTAGGCAGTGGTATTCTCCTTGTGGTTTAATTTGCATTCCTTGATTACTGTTGAAGTTGGGCGTCCTTCTATGTGTTTATTGGTCATTTGAAAATTATTTTTTATAAAATTCATTGTCTTTTAAAAATAACTTTTTATTATGGGAAATTTCAAACAGTTAAAAGTCAAAAGAAGGGTAAATGAACCCTCACATGCCAGTCACCCTAGCTTTCACATGGGAAAGTCATGTTCCATCTTTACCCATTCCTTTCTCCCTTTTTAATTTTTTTTATTGAGCCTGGGTTCTCACTCTTGCCCAGGCTGGAGTGCAGTACACTGGTATGATCATAGCTCACTACTTCTTTGAACTGCTGAGCTCACACAATTCTCTTGCCTTAGCCTTCCAGGAAGCTGGGACCTCAAGCCCATGCCACTCCAACTGACTAATTTTTCTCTTATTTTTTAGAGATGGAATCTCGGTGTGTTGCCCAGGCTTGTCTCAAACTCTTGACCTCAAGCAACACTTCTGCCTCAGGTCTCTGGGATTACAGAAACAAGCTACACTGCCTGGCTTTTCCCATAATATTTTGAAGTATAGCCTGACATAATTACTTTTTCTTTTTTAGGCAGAATCTCCCTTTGTTGCCTTAGGTAGAGTGTCATGGCTTCATAGCTCACAGCAACCTCAAACTCTCGGACTCAAGTGATTCTCTTTCCTCAGCCTCAGCCTCCCAAGTAGCTAGGACTACAGGCCTACAATAATGCCTGGCTATTTTTAGACATGGGCTCTTGCTCTTGCTCAGGCTGGTCTTAAACTTCTGAGCTCAAGCAATCCACCTGCTTCAGAATCCCAGAGTGCTAGGATTACAGGCACGAGTCACCATGCCTAGCTATCCTGGCATAATTTCATTTCTAATATTACAGAATGAGTCTCTATAATAATATAAAAAAAATTTTTTTTTGAGACAGAGTCTCAGGCTGTCACCTCTGTAGAGTGCTCTGGCATCACAACTCACAGCAAGCTCAAACTCTTGGGCTAAAGCGATTCTCTTGCCTCAGCCTCCCAAGTAGCTGGGACTACAGGTGCCCACCACAAGGCCCAGCTATTTCTTTCTTTTTTTTTTTTTTTTGAGACAGAGCCTCAAGCTGTCACCCTGGATAGAGTGCTTTGATATCACAGCTCACAGCAACCTCCAATTCCTGGGCTCAAGCGAGTCTCCTGCCTCTACCTCCCAAGTAGCTGGGACTACAGGCACCCGCCACAACGCCTGGCCATTTTTTGGTTGCAGCCGTCATTGTTTGGTGGGCCCAGGCTGGATTTGAACCCACCAGCTCAGGTGTACGTGGCTGGTGCCTTAGCCCATTGAGCCACAGGCGCCGAGCCCCAGCTATTTCTTTTTGTTGTTGCAGTTCACATTATTGTTTTAGCTGGCCCAGGACAGGTTCACACCCGCCAGCTTCAGTGTATGTGGCTAGCACCCTACCCACCGGCGCCACAGGCGCCGCCCATAAAGGCATTTTTAAACAAAACCTCAAATTCATTGTCATACCTAAAATATTTAACAGTTCCTTAATATCAACAAAATCCCATTTTCAAATCCCCAGTTGTTTCAAAAACATTGAATAGTTTGTTTGAATCAGGTTCCAAATAAAGTCCATATGTTGTATTTGGTTGATACATTTTTTAAGTCTTTTAATTTATTGGTGTGTACACTTATCATGTTTTTTATTGGCAATTTGTTTGTTGTGTTGATGAGTTAACTTTTTTTTCATTAGATCTCTGCAGTGACTTGGAAATAGGTTACCTTTCAAATGGGCTACAACTTGTAGTTAATTTTGTTTAAAGCTATTATGATTGCCTGAAATAATCAAAACACTATTCCTAATCTGGCAGTGCCTAGTGTATTTGTCTGGGAATGTCTCTGGCTAAACCTGCCTGGCTTCTTTATTTCACAGGTGCTAATAGTTGATCTCTGTGCAGACAAGTTCTTACAGGAGGTGAGTGTCAAAAAAAGTTGATTACATAATATTTTAGAATAAAGGCATATCTGTAGATAATTGGAAGACAATATATGAAAGTACTCAGAGAAGATGACTCAGGAAGGACTTTGAGTTCTTATACATATCTGAATTGACACTTGTGGCCAATCATGCAAGACTAACCTGAAAAAGTCGGCTGGGATTTATAGCTGTTTATTCCAAAGAAAGAAGAAGGAAACAATAAATGTCATTCTCAAAAGAGGCAGCCCTCCCTTCAACTCCAGATGGGTTGACATATAAACCTCTCATTTAATCAAATTTAAAAATTATTTATTAGGGCAGCGCCTGTGGCTCAAAGGAGTAGGGCGCCAGCCCCATATGCTGGAGGTGGCAGGTTCAAACCCAGCCCCGGCCAAAAACTGAAAAAAAAAAAAAATTATTTATTAATCACTAGTTACGCCTAGATAACTCTGTTAGTCAAAATTTAAAGACACAGTTTGGGCCCTCAGGGGAAGAAGACATATACATAAAATTTTAGAAATGATATAACAGAAATTTGTACAAGGTAGCGTAAGAACAAAAAGGAAGTGGTCATTTATTCCAGATGTTGAAGTGGAAATGAAGAGTTAGTAAAGCCTTCTCAGAGCAGCTCTCTGGCTATGACTTGTACATAGGTTTGTACACACTAAAACACAGTGTGAAAAGAACAAGAACATTTCCCAGGACATTTTTTCCCAAAATCAGTTGGCTCATCACATTTGAAACACCATTTATTTGGGGGTGATCTTTGTAATATGGCATAAGACTTGTAGCTGAGAGATATTTGGTGGAAAAGTACCAAAAGTTTTTATAAATTATATTATTTATATTTAAAAATGTAGTTAAACTATATATACCCTAAGCATCATAGATTCTATTCCATGTACAGAAGGAAGCTTCAGACTGACTATTTAACCAAAATACATGCAAATTCCCCCAGACAGTTTTGGGTTAATTAGCTAGTATGTGTTTTGAGACTTTCTCAAAGCTCATGCAAAAATTTCACTTCTTTTTCTTAAGGTATCTGATGAGGATGAAATTTTACCATCTAAACTTCAAGCTGCCCTAGTGCAGATTTTGGAAGAACGAAATGAAATCTTGGCTCAGGAGCAGGATTTTTCCCAAGGTATGAGACAGGTGGGCCAAAGACTTCAGATGAAGTCAGAAAGATGGACTGAAGGCGTAGCATTCTGTTAGAGGCATACAGAATTAGTTTGGGCATGAGACTGCCTGTACCTTGAAAATCTAGTCAGGGCCAGGCGCAGTGGCTCACGCCTGTAATCCTAGCTCTCTGGGAGGCAGAGGCAGGTAGATAGCTTGAGCTCACAAGTTTGAGACCAGCCTGAGCAAAATCGAGATCCCCATCTCTACTAAAAATAGAAAAAGACAAAAAAACAAAAAACTGAGGCAAGAGGATCACTTGACCCCAAGAATGTGAGCAATGATTCCACGGCATTCTACCCAGGGCGGCAGCTTGAGACTCTGTCTCCAAAAAAAAAAAAAGAAAAACTCTTCTAGTCAGCTTCTTTGCCGATCCTCAGTATGCCCAGGCACCCTTCTATTTCAGGACCGATCCTCAGTATGCCCAGGCACCCTATTTCAGGACCTTTGCACTCGCTAAGTTACATGGACAGAATCCTCATGTGATTCCTCTCCTTTCTTCCTATAGGCCCATGCTCAAATGTTTCTCACTGAGGCCTTGCCTGATGTCCTGTTTAAAACTGTACCTATTCCTTGGCTCGGCGCCCATAGCACAGTGGTTATGGTGCCAGCCATTTACACCGAAGGTGACGGGTTCAAACCTGACCCAGGCCCGCCAAACAATGACTTAGTTACTTGTGGCTCAAGTAGCTAAGACACCAGCCATGTACACCTAAGCTGGCGGGTTCGAATCCAGCCCAGGCCCGCCAAACAACAATGACGGCTGCAACCAAAAAATGGCCAGGCGTTGTGGTGGGCTTCTATAGTCCCAGCTAGTTGGGAGGTGGAGGCAAGAGACTCACTTGAGCCCAGGAATTGGAGGTTGCTGTGAGCTGTGATGCCACAGCACTCTACCCAGGGGGACAGCTTGAGGCTCTGTCTCAAAAAAGAAAAAGAAAATGTTGTTTTGGAGCTGTGGGACCAGATGAGATGACTCTATAGGGTGAGTGTAGTTAGAAAATCAGAAAGGCTTAAGGACTAAGTTGGTTGGGAATGGTATGGTTAGATTTCCAACATTTGGAGGTTGAGAGGAAGGGAAGGATCCTGCAAAGGGGACTAAAAAGAGCAGCTAGTAAAGTAAGAGAAAGGAAAGTACACTGTAAAAACCAGGCGCGTGACCTTGTAAAAGCTGAGTGAAAAAAGTATTTCATGAAGTCTTTCAAAGAATAAACAATTATGCGAAGGCTGCAAAGAGATCAAGTAAGATGAGGAATGAGAACTGACCACTGAATTAGACAACAGGAAGGCCTTGGCGACAGATAACAGGAGATTCAGAGGCATGGTAGGAAGAAAATGAGATTGGAGTGGGTTCAAGATCAGAATGCCATTCAGCTGACCAGGAAATTTAATTAGATGTACAAAGGACCAAGAATAGCCAAGACACACTTGAAAAAGAACAAGATTGGAGGGCTTGCATTACTAGACATCAAGATTTATTAAAGTTAGAGTGTAGGCCAGAAATAGAGCAATGGGAAGAATAGGGAGTGCACGTGCATAAGGAAGCTTGATCTGTGTCAGTGCCAGCATCGCATGGCAGTGGAAAAAGAATGAAGCATCAATAAATGATACTAGGGGCTCAGTGCCTGTAGCTCAGTGGCTAGGGCACCAGCCACATACACTGCAGCTGGTGGGTTCGAACCCAGCCTGGGCCTGCCAAACAACAACAACAACTACAACTAAAAAATAGGTGGGCATTGTGGCAGGCATCTGTGATTGGGAGGCTAAGACAAGAGAATCACTTAAGCCCAAGAGTTTGAGGTTGCTGTGAGCTTTGATGCCACGGCACTCTATGGAAGGTAACATAGTGACAGTCTGTCTAAAAAATAATAATAGGGCGGCGCCTGTGGCTCAAGGAGTAGGGTGCCGGCCCCATATACCGGAAGTGGTGGGTTCAAACCCAGCCCTGGCCAAAAAGCTGCGGAAAAAAATAATAAATAAGTGATACTAGAACAGCTGAATTTCCATATGAAAAATGAGTATGGATCTGTCCTCACACTGTACACAAAGTTAATTCCAGTGAATATAAAGACAAATATTTTAAAAACAAAGCTTTAAAAAATGTTTTTCAAAGAATACAAGATTTTTTTTTATGTCCTTAGAAGAGTGATAAGGCCAGGCGCGGTGGCTTATGCTTATAATTCCAGCACTCTGGGAGGCCGAGGCAAGTGGATTGCTTGAGCTCAAGAGTTTGAGACCAGCCTGAGCAAGAGAGAGACCCCATCTCTACTAAAAAAAATGGAAGAACTAGCTGGGGTGCTTTGTGGTAGGTGCCAGTAGTCCCAACTACTCAGTTGGGAGGCCAAGGCAAGGGGATTGTTTGTCAGTACATGGCACTTCACCCAAGGCAAAAAGAGTGAGACTCTGTCTTTTTTTTTTTTTCTTTTTTTTAGGGGAAAGAAAATATAAATTTTATTTTTTACTTTTTATTTTTACATATACATGTGTTTATGAGGTTTCCACTTTTTGCCTTTACAGAATTAAAAAGGCTTAAAATTTAGTAACAATAACAATGTTTAAGATAAGGTCTAGAAACAAAAACCTCGTACAAGAATGAACGAAGATAAACACATTCAGAAAAGGGCGGCACCTGTGGCTCAAAGGAGTAGGCCGCTGGTCCCACATGCTGGAGGTGGCGGTTTCAAACCCAGCCCTGGCCAAAAACTGCAAAAAAAAAAATACATTCAGAAAAGAAATCAGACGACTGCATCAAAATATTAAGCAATATTGGCTCAACGCCTATGGCTCAACGGGCTAAGGCGCCAGCCCCGTACACCTGAGCTGGCGGGTTCGAATCCAGCCCGGGCCTGCCAAACAATGACGGCTGCAACCAAAAAATGGCTGGGCGTTGTGGCGGGCGCCTGTAGTCCCAACTACTTGAGAGGCGGAGGCAGGAGACTCACTTGAGCCCAGGAATTAGAGGTTGCTGTGAGCTGTGATGCCATGGCACTCTACCTAGGGTGACAGCTTGAGGCTCTGTCTCAAAAAAAAAAAAACAAAAAATCACCTGACTTGGGAGTCCAGCATCTCCACTTACTAGATGGGATGACCCTGGAGAATTTCTTTAATAATTTAGACCCTCAGTTTCCTCAGCAAAAGAAAAATAATCATACCTACTTCATTGATTATTATGTTTGTAAAAGCATTTAATATAGTACCCGATATATCTTAAGCACTTAATCCACTATTATTTTTATTTAAAAATCAGGGGCAATATGATATCGGAAAGTTGATTGGGCACAGTAGGTCATGCCTGAAATCCTAGCACTTTGGGAGACCATGGTCAGAGTCTTGAGGCCTAGTGTTTAAAACCAGCCTGGGCAATATAACGAGGCCCATGTCTCTACAAACAACAAAAGCCAGGCTCGGCGTCTGTGGCTCAACGGGCTAAGGCGCCAGCTACGTACACCTGAGCTGGCGGGTTCGAATCCAGCCCAGGCCCACCAAACAACAATGACGGCTGCAACCAAAAAATGGCTGGGGGTTGTAGCAGGCGCCTGTAGTCCCAGCTGCTTGGGATGCGGAGGCAGGAGACTCACTTGAGCCCAGGAATTAGAGGTTGCTGTGAGCTGTGATGCCACAGCACTCTATCCAGGGTGACAGCTTGAGGCTGTGTCTCAAAAAAAAATAAAAATAAAGAGAAGGCAATGTTGAACTGTAGTAGTTACCTATGGTCCATGCTTAGGAAGAGGAAGAAAAGGCAAGAAAAGAACACTTGGACATAAAAGCAAGAAAGGAATCAGGAGACCATTAAGTTATGGGGAAAAAGAAAAGTGAGAAAGCAGTCCGCACAGATGCAGCATAGACTTTAAAAAGCAATAAAAATAGAAGAGCAGATTCAATTTAGCTAATTCTCACCAGTGGCTTTGATAAAGAAATTACAGTGAAATCACAGATGTGCAAGCCAGGCTACAGATGTGGTAAGAGCATGTGTGGGGGAAAAAATTAAGGATATAAGCCATTACCTTTTTGTAGGTGATGGAGAAAGAAAGCTAGGAATCACATTGGGCGCAGTGGCTCATGCCTATAATCCAGCACTTTGGGAGGCTGAGGTGGGCGAATTGCCTGAGCTCTCCAGTTCAAGACCAGCCTGAGCTAGAGCAAGACCCAATCTCTAAAAAACTAGCCAGGCATCGTGGCGGGCGCCTATAGTCTCATCTACTTGGGAGGCTGAGGCAAGAGGATCACTTGAGCCCAAGAATTTGAGGTTGCTGGGAGCTATTATGCAACAGCACTCTTCGGAGGCAACAGAGTCAGACTCTGTACTAAAAAAAAAAAAAAATAGCTGGGCATTGTGCCTGACACCTATAATCTCAGCAACTTGGGAGGCTGAGGCAAAATTGCGTGAGCCAAGAGTTTGAGGTTGCTGTGAGCTGTGACGCTATGGCACGCTACTGAGGACAACAAAGTTAGACTCTGTCTGAAAAAAAAATAAAAGAGAAAAAGCTAGAAATGAGCATTCCTAGATTCTCCGTCCTTAAATGTATGACTTCTTAGACATGACTTCTGTAACCAGAGCTGGTGTTCCCAGATACAAAAACCTTAGGGGATTTTGTTTCCTTTTCTTTCTTTTTATTCTTTCATTTTGCAGCAGATGTGACCCTCAACTCTCTGGTGTCTGAAGCATTTGTCAGGTTTTTTGTGGAGCTGGTAGGACATTATTCTTTGAATATGACTGTCACTGAGCGTGGAGAGCGTGTATTCCAAAGGGAGCCATTCCGTAAGTCCCACACCTCCCGAAGTGTACGCCATTTCCTAAATCTCTTTATGGAGACTCAGATGTTTGCAGGATTCATCCAGGACCGAGAGCTTCGGAAAAGTGGGGTTAAAGGTCAGTTACTATCATGAAGTTCTCCCTCTCTATTTAGTGAATACTTTGAAGATTTGAATATAATATAAACAAAAAATAATGCAGAACTACAAGGGCTCAAAATCTAAGTTGTTAATTATGAGAATTACTTATTTTGTAATATTGTTTTATGGAATATTACTAACGTTCACAGAGTTTTATTTAGTTAATTTCTAGTCTTGAGTTTTAGACGGTTTCACCAACATGAGTTTTCCTCATAGGTTTGTTTGAGGTCCGGGCCCTCCAGTATTTGGAAACAATTTCTGAGTCTGAGCCCAGTGGGATGAATAGAATTTTGCGGAGTCTTGGTGAGTTGCTGTGTTTTTCTGTTAGATAAATGTGGCTGAGAAAGCTTTGCAGTAAGTGGGCCTCATCACAAAGGCTTTATAACAGATCAGCAATATAATATCAAGTAGACTGACCACAAACCATGACCCTAATTCCAAAGTATTTTGAAGAAAGATTTTTTTTTCTCAAAGCTTCGGATTCTACATCAGAGTGGTCTATGGGGTGCATTTCCCTCAGATGAAGCTTCCTGAAAACTACCCTTCATGATATGTTTGCATAACATAATTATCAATATTTTCTAGGTCAGGTCACATTCCTGGGAGAATCATAAAAACTGTGGTCCTTTTTCCCAGAAAGCATACCAATAAATTTTGCATAGAATTTTAGGGTGTTCATGGACCCCATGAAACTTATCCTTAGGAGTACAGATTTAAAACACCTGGTTTAGGCCGGGCACAGTGGCTTACACCTGTAATCCTAGCACTCTGGGAGGCCAAGGCAGGTTGATTGCTTGAGCTCATGAGTTCAAGACCAGCCTGAGCAAAAACGCAAGATCCCCATCGCTACTAAAAAATAGAAAAACTCGGCTTGGCGCCTGTGGCTCAACGGGCTAAGGCGTCAGCCACGTACACCTGAGCTGGCAGGTTCAAATCCAGCCCAGGCCCGCCAATCAACAATGACGACTGCAACCAAAAAATGGCCGGGCGTTGTGGCAGGTGCCTATAGTCCCAGCTACTTGGGAGGCAGAGGCAGGAGACTCGCTTGAACCCAGGAATTGGAGGTTGCTGTGAGCTGTGATGCCACAGCACTCTCTCTAGGGTGACAGCTTGAGGCTCTGTCTCAAAAAAAAAAAAAAAATAGAAAAACTGAGGCAAGAAGATCACTTGAAGCTGAGTTGGAGGTTGTTGTGAGCTATGATGCCCCGGCACTCTACCCAGGGTGACAGCTTGAGACTGTGTCTCAAAAAAAAAAAACCCTGGTTTAGAAGGACTGCGGCAAGATTTCCTACAAGTCTCTAATTTTGCACAGTTGTTTATGATTTTTCAAGTATAGTTAATTGTCCATTATGATACAAGAGAACAGTGGTATAGCTAGCCTAAAACACAAAAGAACCTATATTCTGTATTTATATTGGTCTTTGAAATGTATGCCCCCTAATTAGGCCCCATCCTTCTCTAGGTGAGAGACTATGAACAAATTATGCCTTAGGCTGTTATTTCATCTTTATAGCATGGCGTTAATCTCTAGGGAGCATGAAAAAGTTTTTCCCTTGGGCTTTAGGAAATCTCTGAGAGGCAAGCCAGGTGATTTTAACCTACATGCAGGGTTAAAACCCACTAGATTACATGATGTCTGAATCCTTTCCTATCTCTACAATTAGACACTTGGGGCAGGGCAAGAGGGTGCTGGTTAAACACATCAACTGATAGCTTGAGATGTCAGCTTAACTTTTGGCCTGTTCTGAATGACTAGATTGTTAAATGGCTTGACTCAAATGTACAGTAAATAAAAATGAATTGAGTTTACTCTACCTTTTTATCCCTTTAGGAAGTAAAATGAAGTTTCTGCAGAAGAAATGAAATCTTTGATTGTCTCCATCCTAATTAGACAAAGGAAGTGCCAAAGAAAATATTTTTCTAAGGGTCAGGATGCCCTGAAGTATTCCACAAAAGTCTGGAAATTTTAAGAGGTTGAAGAGCAACTCAGGCTCTTGGAGAAGGATTCTCCTGTTGCTGTTGTAACAGTGACTGGAGAATTGTTGGGAGTGGTCTGGAACCAATTCTTTCTTCATTATGCCTCATTTTTTATAGTGGCCTTTTGATTTGATTCTTGGGCTCGTTCTTTGTGTTTTGTACTTAGTCTATAAAGGCAGTTGTCTTTTACAATGCAACTTGATGGTGTTACATTATTAAGAAGCTCAAAGATGAGATAGTAAGAGAAATGCTGAAGAGAAATACTGGAGAGAAGTACTCTACTAGAAAAGTGGAGAAAACCCGCCTTATACACAGATAATTCTCACCACTGAAATATCATGGCAGCTTTAAATCCATGGGCTGCTTGACCTGAGCTAAGGAATATACTCATCACATATCTCCATCTTTTTTTTTTTTTTGTCTAATATGTATTCTAGGGGAATCTCACTTATGTGGAATTCCTGCTTGTTAGCACTGTTACTAAGTACCTGATCAAAGTAGACATCTTGCAGCTTCTGCTCCCCATTATGTGGCACTTGAGTAGCTTGTCCCTCACATGTCAACATTAAACTTCGTGAATTATAGCTAATAGGATAATGTCCTTTTTGTTATTGCTTTCTTTTTCTTTTTTTTTGAGACACAGTCTCACTTGGTCACCCTCAGTAGAGTGCCATGGCATCTTAGCTCACAGCAACCTCAATCTCTTGGGCTCAAGCAATTTTTTTGCCTCAGCCTCCCAAGTAGCTGAGACTACAGGCGCCCACCACAACGCCCAGTTGTTTTTTAGATGGGGTCTCGCTCTTGCTCAGGATGGTCTCAAACTCCTGAGCTCAAGCCATTCACCTGCCTCAGCCTCCCAGAGTGCTAGGATTACAGGTGTGAGCCACACTTGGTCCTTTAAACTATAGGTGCCTAAAGAAGACACTTTTTATTTCCCTAGAATTGTCTTTTTGCTCTAATTAAATTGAACTCAGAATATGAACATTTCCTGAGCAGACATAACCTCAGCACCCAGACCCTTAATATCTAACATAGTACAACAGTAGTGATTGGAAAGAGAAGTTTTTTTGTGATGGTATAATTTTCATTGATAAATCTTACCACAAATACCAGTTTTTCTTCAGCTTCTGCTCATGGTTTTAACTGGAACAGAACATATTTATTCAAACTTAGAAAACATTGTAAATTGTATTGTGATACAATTTATTGATTTGTACAGTTTGTCATTATAACCTATTCAGTATTCATGAATCTGAAGCAGACACCATTTAAGACTGGTGCTTTGTAATATAATTCCTACAGATGTGGGTCCAGGGAATAGAACTGAGCCTATGTCTTTTTTTATTAATGTTGATTTTACGCAGCTTACCCCAGTGAGACTCCTATCAGACATCACCCCATTTGGTTTCTTCTTGACCTGTAACCCTGAGGGAACAACTAATAACAAGGTGTTTATAAAATGGGGGGTAGGAGAGTTTACTGTGGTAGATACTGGCTATCCCTCTGTGAGGAGCTTTGCTTTAGAGAAGGGAGTCTTAATTTATCCCTACAGTCAGAAGCTGCATCCTTTCCTAGGGTCTATTATGTTTTGTTTTTGTAAAGTATTAAACGAATTCTGGACGTGTTTGTAAAAGATTTGTATAAAATGTTGTTTACAGATCCTTTAATGAATAAACATAAAAATCCCACAAATTTCTTGGGGAATTCTTACAATGTAAAGATATTTTACCTTACTTAAATACTAGCTAGCATATTTACCTAACGTTAAATTGTAAAGATAATCCAAATCAACCTTAGATCAAGCAGGATTAATAACTATAGCTAACACTTCCAGGCTCTTAGCAGACAAAGCCCAGGACTAAGTTGCACAATGGGCAGGGTGTACAGTCTAACAAAGGCTGTTTTGTTTAGGAGCCACGAAGCAGAGAAGGTGCACTGGTAGCAGTATGGTTGGGAGGTAATGAGCTCTATTCTATAACCTTAAGTCCTAAAGGCAAAATGACTGAGTTTTAGACAAAGTAATGGCAAAATAACAGGATTTTAAAATAACTGCGGATGGTTGAACGTTTGCCAAGCTCGCCCTAGAGGGAGGTTAAAGTTCCTTTTGTTACCGCAGCCCCTAAAGCTTCGCAGTTTTACTCCGAGACCGGCGCCCATTTTCAGACTCTGAAAAAACTAGTTATCCAGTGCAAAGATTCCCGGGACGACGAGAATGAAGGATAGTGGAGGTACGGCAAAAGAAGCCCAACACAAAGGCAGAGAAGTGTTAAGAAAACAGAGGGCGGCGCCTGTGGCCCAGTGAGTAGGGCGCCGGCCCCATACACCGAGGGTGGCGGGTTCAAACCCGGCCTCGGCCGGACTGCAAAACAGAAAAACAGCCGGGTATAGTGGCGGGCGCCTGCAGTCCCAGCTACTCGGGAGGCTGAGGAAAGAGAATCGCCTAAGGCCATCACATTGAGCTGTAATACCACAACACTCTACCGAGAGCGATAAAGTGAGACTCTGTTTCTTAAAAAAAAGAAATAGAAGGGAAGGACCCGAGAAACCAGCTTGTCTTTCCCTGCCAAATCCTGCTGCTAGTTCCTGTCAAAAGATCTAAAGAGTTTCCCTTCCAGACATCAACCTTCTGGAGGAAAGGAAAAGTCCCAAATCCACCAAATCGCGGCCACTCTCAGGAAAAAAAGTGCAGCAACC
Source organism: Perodicticus potto (assembly GCA_963574655.1). Taxonomy (NCBI): domain Eukaryota; kingdom Metazoa; phylum Chordata; class Mammalia; order Primates; family Lorisidae; genus Perodicticus; species Perodicticus potto. The sequence continues at coordinate 2,904 of CAUYRH010016617.1, read as the reverse complement.
ACAGGACAGGAAGTTGAGAGCCTCCGCGGACGCCCGGAATCCAGGATGTGACATCACGTCTGCCCCAAGTTAGCCCGGCAATTTCTAGCTACTGGGCTATCGCGCCTTCAGACTTAGCAACTGAGCATGCGCCAAGACCTTTGCGCAGGCGACGTGGATTACGTCAGTGTTAGGCGCCGGCATAATTAAGGCCACTGAACCTGCGCAAATTCAAGCAGACCAGCCAAGAGTCCGGTAATGGCGGGCACCGGTTTGGTGGCTGGAGAGGTCGTGGTGGATGCACTGCCGTACTTTGATCAAGGCTATGAAGCGCCTGGTGTGCGGGAAGCGGTGAGTCGGGGAGGTCTGTGGAGGTGATTCCTGAGAGAAGCGCGTTACACTTGGCCGCTGCTACCCTGGCTCTTGTCCTTGTTCTTAGGCTGCGGCGCTGGTGGAAGAGGAAACCCGCAGATACCGACCAACTAAGAACTACCTGAGCTACCTGACAGCCCCGGATTATTCTGCTTTTGAAGTAAGTGTGATGTCTTGAGCCCAGGTGTGAAGGAGTATTCTCGTGGACTTTTATTTTGGATTGAGAGTCTTAATTGATGTAAAAGTGAATTTAAAATACCCCCTTTAACCACTACTTGCTTAACTATTACTTACCTGTCACGTAGATACAGTCTGTTGAAAACCGATAAGCGTTCTCTGGGGTTCTTATTCTGACAATGACTTGCTGGGGCTCCACGAACTCTCTCACTTAATGGGAAAAATTGCGTGTGCTTTTTTTGAGATGGGGTCCATGAGTAAATTCTTAAAGGAATTCTCTAGTCTCTAAGGTCTACCCTACAGCAAGTAATCTGGCGTTTTGTAATATGCATGACCTTAATTACTTTAGCTCCTTTAGAGCCACTGGAGAATATTCGCCGTATCAAACCCTAGATGTTTACCAGTTGTGTGCGAATGAATGGACAGACCACATCTAAATACTTTTTCGGATGTTTAACCTGGAAGTGCACCCAAGATACTAATTAGACTCTAATAAGCTCAATCAAATGTAAAATAGCACTTCTAAATTACTGGATTCAGGCTGGGCACTATGGCTTACACCTGTAATCGTAGTACGTTGGAGGCCAGCCTCAAAACAAAAAATGAGGGCCAGGCGAGGTGGCTGATTCCTGTAATCCCAGCACTCTGGGAGACCGAGGCGGGTGGATTGCCTGAGCTCACAGTTGGAGACCAGCCGGAACCAGAACAAGACCTCATCTCTAAAAAATAGCCCAGTGTTGTGGCAAATGCCGGTAGTCCTAGCTACTTGGGAGGCTGAGGCAAGAGAATAGCTTTCACCCAAGAATTTGAGGTTGCTGTGAGCTATGATGCTATGGTACTCTACTGAGGGTGACAAAGTGAAACTCTGTCTTAAAAAGAAAAAAAAAGTAGCAGTAGCACAGGTGAGGTGACTCATGCCTGTAATCCTTGCACTCTGGGAGGCTGAGGCTTGTGATTGCCTAAGCTGAGGAGTTTGAGACCAGCCTGAGCAAGAGAGACCCGTCTCTAAAAATAGCCAGGCATTTTGGCAGGCACTTGTAGTCACCGATACTCAGGAGACTGAGACAAGAGGATCGCTGGATCCCAGGAATTGGAGGTTGAGTGAGGGCACCATGGTACTCTACCAAGTGAGACTCTGTCTCAAAAAAAAAAGAACTAAGTACAGCCAGGGACACTACTACCAGCACTTTCGGAGTCCAAGGTGAGAATCACTTGAAGCCAGGATTTCAAGATCAGCCTGGGTAACATACCAAGACCCTGTGTATACAGAAAATTTTAAGAATCAGTCAAGAGTGGTGATGTGCAACTATCATCCAACTACTTTGGAATGAGGATGCTTAGGCAGGAGGATCCTGAAAGCCCAGGAGTTTGAGGCTGTCGTGAGCTATGGTCATGCCACTGCATTCCAGTGAGTGACAGAGCAAGACTGAATTCTAATTATTTAACTAATTAAACTATGTAACTGTGTTTGCTTATTATCCCCATTTTCTTTTAGGTAGGAAACTTGTGGCTTAGAGAGGCCATCTGACAAAGACCTTAACTATTCTTTATATTGCCTTTGAAGCTATTCTTCCATTAATTCATTTAACAACTATTTTTGGTCTCAGCGCCTGTGGCTCAATGGGCTAAGGTGCCAGCCACATACACCTGAGCTGGTGCGTTCGAATCCAGCCCAGGCCCACCAAACAACAATGACGGCTGCTACCAAAAAATGGCCAGGCGTTGTGGCGGATGCCTGTAGTCCCAGCTACTTGGGACACGGAGGCAGGAGACTCGCTTGAGCCCAGGAATTGGAGGTTGCTGTGAGCTGTGATGCCACAGCACTCTATCCAGGGTGACAGCTTGAGGCTCTGTCTCAAAAAAAAAAACTATTTATGAAGGTCTATTCTATGCTGGATATTGGAGAACAGTATAGGAAAGGTCCAGACTCTCATTGACCTTACATTCTAGAGTGTAAAAATAGACAAATCAGAAAATACCAGATTGTTGATAAATACAGAGAATTACAGTAGTGATGTGATAGAGTGGTTGGGTGACTTGATCAGATGGTCGAGGAAGGCCTAGCTAAGGTAAGATAACCTTGTTGCATGAGCAAGGAAATTTTTTGTCTTCTTTGCTGCCTAGAACAGTGCCTGGCACACAATAGGTACATTCAATGTTGTGTTTTTGGTTTTGGTGGGGTTTTTTTTTTTTTTTGAGACAGAGCCTCAAGCTGTCACCCTGGATAGAGTGCCGTGGCATCACAGCTCAAAGCAACCTCCAATTCCTGGGCTCAAGCGAGTCTCTTGCCTCTGCCTCCCAAGTAGCTGGGACTATAGGCGACCACCACAACGCCCAGCGATTTTTTTGAGTTGCAGCCATCATTGTTGTTTGGCG
>CAUYRH010016615.1:0-27468 GCA_963574655.1 Perodicticus potto | reverse complement strand
AGAAAACTTGTTTTCCAGAATCAGGAATAAATATGTTTCATCATGGCCTCAAAAACAGTACTTTTATGTACTTTATTTTACTCCAACTTTCAAAGAGGCATTGAGAAAGCTGGCCATAAAAACAAATGAATGCACAAATTGAATGAAATATAAAAATAAAAATGATATTTTAAAAAATTGAACCAAGAAATATACAGTAATAACATTTTTTGTTATAATTTAAATTCCTATGAATCTGAATGAAAATATTTTCCCATTTTTTTTAATTAGATCATAGCTGTGTACATTAGTTGTTTTGTGAATTGACTCCATCTGCCCTTGGTCCATTTATTGACTGAGAATGATCTTTTGCTCTTTTTGTTGTTTGAATTCTTTGTATAACACATATTCGCTACAAATGTTTTCCTATTTTCTGTATGTTGTATTTATAGTTATATGATTATAATTTTCAAAAATCTTATGAAAAATTCTAACTATGACAATATATTTATATTTGCAAATTGTATGTACTTTAAAGTTATTCTCACTTAGTTTTTAGATGTTAATTGAGTCTATCAGAGCCAATATTATATCCTAACTGCATTCTGTCGTTAGGACCATTTATCGCTTTCCTTTTGATGAATTTAACAGCACTCTCTTCTTAATTAGTATAACTCTTAGTATTTTTTTAGACATGCCACACTTACTTTCATTTCTGTTACTGGATAATTTCCCATTTAAAAAAATCATCAACTTTGTTTTTCCAATATTGTGTTTTCCCTTGCTTTGTTCCTTCTGGAGTTTCACAAACCACATGCTTTCATGTGGTTATGACAATCAGGAGACACTGACTCAAGGAATTAACATAGACACATGGAAACTATTTTATTGATATAACAAGAAACCAGTTCTGAGCCATGGTTGAAACCAGGAGCTACTGAGGTTCAACGATTTCTATTCCATAGAGTGCCATTTTGTCCCAAATGATTAATGACATTCTCCTGCCCTATTCTCCACAGATTATAAGAACACTATTGCGATCTAGAGCTTCTGTAGAGACCTGCTTCATTAAGCATGATCCCAAAATGTCATTTAATTTATTTCTTAGATTGAATGTCTCATTAAACTCTGATGAGGCCAGGAGCTACTTTGGATGGGGCTTGTTATGAAGCACTCTTATCTTAAAATTTTGTTCTGTCCCTGTTGACAAAGGAAATGGACAAGACAGTGAAATCAATGCACAATGCACTTTATCTTTGACAAACTGAAATATTGTTTTGCTAAAATAGGCCCACGGGGTAGACAGATTAAAATCACACATAAAGTAGATCAGCATAAAGAGTGAATCTACAAACTTATGCAGTCTTTTGTGTAATTTTATTTTGTTTAAACTTATTTTGTCTGATTTGGACAAACAAAACATATCTACTTAATTAAATGTGATATTGACCTCCTCCTACCCCCATTGGTAAATAAATATTTTCATTTGTGAGTCATACAAGATGAGGTGAGGATATGGGTAATTTTCTCCCTACTTTTAGTAAAAGGGGTATCTCAATAGTTGTTTTTCTCACTTTTTGGAACAGATGTGTACCTCTAAAAACAAAACAAAACCTTAATTGCATTTCTCCCTTAGTTTCTGTTGTAAAATCGGGGGTATAGTCATAGGTTGGTGTGGGTAAGAAGTAGAGAAAAGGAAGTGAATCCTTTAGTAGACTAAAAGTGGAAACATTTCGTAAACAAGGAATTAAGATGTTGTCCAGGATGGGGTCATGCTTGCTAGTCAGGAAATTTTCTTTCCTGACTCCTATATGCTGCCTCTCTGCCACACTGCACACTCAGAATATGAATTCTACCCCTGTGTGCCCTTCCAGGGATTCCACACCACAATTTGCAAAACCCTTCTCTTCTTTGGTCTTCCCTCTGAGTCTTTTTACAGCATAGTAGAGAGCTGCTCGGCAGTCTAATGCTTTGTAAATCAGTAGTGTCATCTTGCATGTTGTATACGTTGCCTAAAATGTCTTGGGTTTAAAGCGCCACAGTTTGTAAATTGTGTTAGTTTGCTAGCTAATCAAATTTGAAACTTTCAAAACTTGTTCTGTGTAGAGGATTAGCATCAGTATCTTAGTATAAAAAATAAACTTAACTTTAAAAAAAAGAACAAAACAAAACAGAGAGTCACAAATAAATAGAGCAGTTGGCCTAAAGGGTCATCAGTCAACCTACATGTCTGATAACAGGGAAAGAAAAGAAAACCTGAGACCATTTCAATATGGATTTTAGTGATATCTTGGGATCTACCTTTACATGGAATGAAAAATTATAGTTCTAAAATCCTTAAGCATTATTAATATGATTTGAGATAATATGGTATAGTGTTCTTTATTCTGTCTTCTGCTAAATGAAAAAATATCCCTTCAGCATCTAAACCACCACTTGAATTAGCACTGTGAAATATCATTAGGAGTAGATGAAACTGTCAGAAAATGAGTGGGCAGTGAGACAATTATTTAATGAATATTTTAAGTGTATATTATCAATCTGTATTTCAGGGCATGTAAAAGTAAGTAATGATTTTCAGTCTCCATTCTGTGGGTTATTCGAAAAAAAAAAAAAGATCATGTTGGAACCTTTGGTTTGTGCTTTTAATTAAATCATCAGCTGCATGGCTAGGGATGCCTGATTATGGTTTTGCTTTGTTTAAATAGCTCAGGTTGTTTTTATTATATTAATTTTAAGGTAGCCTCAGTCAAGATCCCATTGTTCCCTTTCTCACTAAAACAAAAGCAAACTCAAAGAAAAAAAAAAACCTATGTGATATTAAATAAAATTAATCCCATGTAGTTTTTTTTTTCCTTCAGATTGTAGTTATTAAAGATGAAAGCCATGTAGGGTGGGTGGAGCAATTCACAGGATTCAGAATCCTAGAAGGGTGGGACTCTGAGTCCTTCCTCTGCAAGTAACTGGTTTTGTGTCGTTAGGCCTCATTATAACTTCTCATGACATTAGTCTCCTCCTATAAAATAACTGTAATTGTCATTGCTTCATTGCTAAAACTAAATGGGACAATCTGCATGAAAAGTGCTTCGCTTTGTGCATACTCAGGAACATCTGTGATTTATTATATTACATAGCTTTTTAAATTTGTTAAGTAAGAAGTCATTGGTTAAATAGTGGAAAGGAAGGTTTGGGTATTTTTACCACTATCTAGACATTATTGTGGTTTAATTTTATGTATACACTATAAAGGTATGGTTGGAATTTATAGCAAATGTAGTTTGGGTTGGTGGTACTTAGAAATTTTTTTAATGTAGAGTCACATTAAATTTTGATAATAGATCAATGTTCTGTTCTCTAAAGAAATTGCATCACTGTAGATAAAGGAATTGCATATTTTTTGTTGGAGCTTATGAACTTTAGCAAGGAAATCTGAGACTAATTTCTAAAATATGAGGTGAAACTGTGTTAAAATAATAAAATAATAAACGTATTTCAGGATCTGTTTTCCATTGAAAATATGAATCACATTTTGATTTCTCCAAACCAAAGGAGGATACATTATTTATCTCTTTTGTTTTTCTTTTCCTTTTCTATGCTATTCATCATAATCTCTTAAGAATCCTTCTATTTTCACTTAGTCCCAAGATTTCGAAGGGCATTTTCACTGATATATTAAAATATGCACATTCTGTGGCATTAAGATGTTTATAGCATCAAGAGGCCTAATCCAGTTCTTTCATTTCCTATCAAATTGCTGTTAGTTACCAAAGCTATCTAAATACTATTATATGATATATTTAGAATTTTGCTATGCTTTATCACATGCTAAGATGCAGCAAATATTTATTTGTATTTTTTTTTTTTTTGAGACAGAGTCTCACTATGTTGCCCTTGGTAGAGTGCTGTGGCGTCACAGCTCACAGCAACCTCACACTCTTGGGTTTAAGCAATTCTCTTGCTTCATCCTCCCAAGTAGCTAGGACAACAGGTGCCCACCACAACACCGGCTATTTTTTTGTTGCAGTTGTCATTGTGGTTTAGCAGGCCTGGGTTGGGTTCTAACCCACCAGCCTCAGTTTATGTGGCCAGCGCCCTAACCACTGAGCTATGGGCACCGAGCCTATTTCTATCTTTTAAAAATGTTTCCAGTAACATGGAACTATATTAAATATTGGTAAAGGGCTGAAGGTACTTAAGCAATCTGCAAATTTACTCTTAATTTACATAGAGAACCATTTGTTAAAGTGGTTGTATTTTCATTTTTACTAATTCACTCAATAAACATTAAACATCTACTGTATATCAGATACTTTGAAGACACAAAGATAAATAAATAGCACTACCATCCAGAATCCCACAATGTTAAGGTAAACAGTTATCTAAGTAGTTAATTATGGTACAGCATGGTAACTGATAGCAAGATTAACCTTGGTGCTAGGGAATTCAGTGGACATACCAACCTGCTCTGCTTGTTAAAGTCCAGGAAAGCTTTCCTGAGTAGCTGGCTTTGATCTAGATTTTGGAGGATAAACAGGAAATTGACCAGTAAAAAGGAAGGCATACAAGGGCAGGGATTGCATGTGCAGAAAAATAGAGTCATGAAAGCATCCATCATCCATATAGTGGTGTGAGGACAGAGAATCAAATCTCCACTACTTGATAACTTAAAGGTCAGTCTTCTATTCAGACATTCCATAGACAAAACGACCTAAATTGAATATAACATGTTTTCAATGAAAAGTGAGGACAAAAAGGATTCATTTTATGTGCATGCATGTAGAGTAAAAAATCTGTAACGTCTTCACACTTAGAATTTTCCTAGAAATGTCTTTCTTTTAAAAATTGATCCTAAATTTTGAAATGATTATTATAAACTTGAGTATTGCGTTTCTGTTTCTCTTGTGTTATTCAGATTTTATTCTACAATAATCAGCACAGTTTAGATAAGAAATGCTTAACTTGGTCAAATTTTAGAAATTCCAGTAATGAAAATGATGAAGTTCGTTTAGTCTCCTGTAATCTTGCTTAAGAAAAAAATCCCCTGGTATTCAATTTTTATACAGCATGCAATCTAGATTAATAGGTTCAGGTTTTAATAACAACATGCATAAAAGAAATATAATGATCTCATCAAATCTGTCTCCTTCTGAGAGACAGTGGCCTGTTGGTCTTCCTCTCAGGATCCTTCTAATATAGTTTTCTTGGATATTAGGTAGTTTTGTTTTGTTGAATCTCAGAAGTTTATTGCTTTAGAGGCCTTTTACTGAGTTGGGTCAACATTCCATATTGAGGAGATTTTTCTTTCTAGTCATGCAAGAATTCAGCTGTTATTAAGAGTGTTATGAATCATTCATGTACACTAAGAAATAGGTTGCAGTTGTTTCAAAAACTGTTAATTTCTAGTTCTAACCATAGGTAGCTCTGTGATATGAATCATATCACTGTCTGTAGAAAAGAGACATGGGAGTTAAGTTTGCTCACTCTTTGCTCACTATTTGCTATGTCATTATTGAAAATGAAGGCTGAGGAGGTAAATCCTCCACTGAATTTTCTGTCATTTATCCAATAGGCCTTCGTATGCCCTTTTAGCCATGACATTGTATAGTAAGGGACTACAAGGTGGTATGTGAACCCCCGTACTTTATATTAATGTCTGTTACACAAATAATAGGGGGTTCAGCTGCTTGTTTTCTGCTATTAAACAGCTGCTATCTATGTCAATTACATTCCAGTAGTGGGGAAAAATACGTTTACCTTTATAGACACATAATGCATATAGTTCATAGACTTATATAGAACTACATATACTTTTGACAGTAAGGAAAAATTATAGTTTATAGCTTACACTCTTGAAAATGTTTTCTAGAAATACAAGTGTGAAATTGATCCAACAATCAAGTCTTGATCAAAATTATACTACTTTCCATTACTCATGTAGCAATTAACCCCTTTCTGATAGTGTCAGAGACTTATTCATTGGATTTAGATATCAACAGAATTTCACACTAACATCTGTTGTATCAGTACAAGGACTGGTAGATTTATTTGAGAAATGTTAATGCATAGTGTTTCTTAGCAAGAAATACCTATACTGCCACAGTTAAGGAATCTTCTTTGGGAAACATCTTTTAAAATACTGTTGACTGTTAATGATATTTCTTAATTATACGAAGGAGTGTCGTATGGGTTACAGATAAATAATCTCATTCATTTCACGCTACACATTTTGCACTTTTTCTGTTTATTCATTTATTTTTTTGAGTCTCACTCTGTTACCCTCCATAGAGTGCTGAGGTCTCATAGCTCACAAGCTCACAGCAACCTCAAACTCGTGGACTCGAGTGATCCTCTTGCCTCAGGCTTCTGAGTAGTTGGGACTATAGGTGCCCACCACAATGCTTGGCGCTTTTTTTTTTTTTTTTTTTTTTTTTAATAGATGGAGTATTGCTCTTGCTCAGGTCAATTTCTAACTCATAACGTCAAACTATCCACCTGCCTTAGCCTTCCAGAGTGCTATGATTACAGACAACGGAAGCCACTGTGCCTAGCCCTTCATCCTCCACATTTTCTTTAAAAAGCAATAAACCTTGGGCGGCGCCTGAAGGAGTGGGGCACCGGCCCTATATGCTGGAGGTGGGGGGTTCAAACGCAGCCCCAGCAAAAAAAAAAAAAACGGAAAAAAAAAGCAGTAAACATTTAAAAGAAATAAGGGTGAATATGAGAAACAAATCATCATTTCTAAACATTTGTGTGATCTTAACAAAAGAATTACATGTTATGGATAAAATATACCCATCCTTTAATCCCTATCTCAAATGCTTTCTCTTCACTGGCATTTACAATACCTCCACTTGGGGCAATGGTATTTTTCTTTAAATGCTCAGGCACTTTTCTTGTAATTCTCTTGTGGCACTTATGATTTTCTGCCTTGATTTATATGTTTGCATGCCTCATTTCAACCACTTTATTAGAGTCGAAATTCAGGAAGGAGGAAAGTAGAGAGGTAGAGAACAAAAAAATCTGCCTTATCTAGCATAGTATTTCTCTCACATAATAAACACTTAATAACTATGTGTGGAATTGAGTTTGATAATATTAATCCATTTAACACACAGACAGACAGAAATCAAATGAAAGGAGAAATATATTTGATGAAGACCTTCCCAGCTACAGTAAAAGGAACCAGAGCTTATGCCCTGCATGATCATCTTCCCTGTGCTACTCTTATGCTTATCAATACGCAGGGTCAAGGCCACATTAACTATGAGATTGTCTCATATTTCTTCTAATTCATCTTATTTCCTCAGGCCACATGGAAGTGATAAGTTGTTTAAGTCATTGTCATACAAACTCCAACTCCTACTTAATTCCTATGGTCCTCTGCTTTATATTCCCTGGTTTCTTGTGGGTACTTACCCTGCAACCCTCATGATAGTACTCCAAAGCTGTTCTTCTGGCAATTGCCACTGCCACCAGATTCCCCTATTTCCCAGAATGCCAGTATTCTGTCCCTACCCTGAATGAGGGAGATGTTTTCCCAATCATTTTATTCTTTCTCTAACTAACCAAATGTTTTCTCACAATTTTGCATTCATTCATACTTTAAGAAAATAAAATTCAACAGCAATCCGTAATATTTTTTGGAAATAAAAAGAAAAATTAGAGCTGGGGCATGCTCTAGGAATGCAAAGGACAGAAGTCCTAATTTCTCTTTTGAGGAGTTAGAACAAGCTTTTTATCTGAAATGAAATCTGAACTGATTCTTAAAGCTAAAGTTATAAAATGCACATGAATTAAATTATATGAATGATCTCAATTATTGAGATATGTATTTTATTCCGCTGGTTTTATTAACTTTAGCATCTTGACCAAGAAAGAAAAATCAAATACTGCCTTCCAATAAAAAAAAAAAAAAAAAAAAAACCCAAGTGTAGTCATCCTTCAGTATCTTTGGGGGATTGGTTTCAGGTCCCCCAGAGTTACCGAAATCTGTAAATGCTCACATCCCTGATATAAAATGTCACAGTATTTGCATATGACCTACACACATCCCCTGTCTATTTTAAATCATCTCTAAGTTACTTATACTAATATCTAGCACTATGTAAGTACTATGTAAATAGTTGTTTTATTTATATTATTTATTATTGTAGTGTTATTTTCATTGATTTTTGTAATGTTTTGATCTGAAGTTGGTTGAATCCATGGATGCCGAACTCATGGACATGGAGGGCCAATTCTAAATATCCTAAGAATAAATTTTCATATTTATGACTATGTAACTTGTACTTAAAACAGTTATTTGTTATTCAGAGTAGGATATCATAGGTACCTTCCAAATATAAACTTCTGGTAGATGGTCTTTAGAGGAATTATTAAACATTTACAGAGTTTGTCAAGTGTACAATGAATATGTCTGTGCATGTGGAATCAGCAGACTGGTGTAGGCTAAGTTGTGCATGAAAAACGTTTCCTGTACTTAACAGGTTCTTCTGAAAGTAAATCCTGAAGAAAGGAATATAATTATTTCTATAGTAAAAATTTAAAGCTCTATCACATATTTTAATATTTTGGCGATTTTTTTATAATAGTAAACATGCATAAACCTACATATATATATAGGGCATTATGTCAGGAAATTAAATATAGTTTGCTTATTGACTCTTTGAAGTAAATGTCAGGATTACCTTTGATGTTGTTTAGGGAAAACTGTAAATTTAAGAAGGTACATAGGTTTTCTTCCATCATACTTTAAAACTGTAGTCTATAACCCCTGAGCCTCAGATAGCACAGGTCTGTGGCCCATTAGGAACCTGGCCACACAGCAGGAAGTGAGCAGTGGGCAAGGAAGCAAGCCAAGTCTCAGCTGTATTTACAGGTACTCCCCATCAACCACATCACCATCTGAGCTCAGCCTCCTGTCAGAGAAATGGCAGCATTAGTTTCTCATAGGAAAATTAACCCTGCTGTAAACTATGCATGCGAGGTATCTAGCTTGCACAGATCTCTAAGTAACCAGGTGTGAGACTCTAATGCAGTGGTTCTCAACCTTCCTAATGCTGCAACCTTTAATACAGTTCCTGTGGGTCAGGACCCACAGGTTGAGAACCACTGCTCTAATACCTGATGATCTGAGGTGGAGATGTTATGCACTTGAAATATCCCCAAACCATGCCTACCTTCTGTGGAAAATTCCATCAAACCAGTTACTAGTACAAAAGGATTGTGGACTGCTGCTTTAGAATGTTTGAAAAATAACAATTAAAAAAAAATGTACCCATATCCAATATAAGGCTATTCGTCATTTTTTTTTTATTAAATCATAACTGTGTACATTAATGGAATTATGGGGTACAATGTGCTGGTTTTATATACAATTTGAAATGCTTTCATCAAACTGGTTAACAGCCTTTACGGCATTTTCTTGGTTATTGTGTTAAGATGTTTATATTCTACACTTAGTATATTTAACATGTACCCTTGTAAAATGCACCATAGATGTGGTCCCACCAATTACCCTCCCTCCACTCATCCTCTTCCCTTCACTCCCCTCTCCTCCCCCTCCTCTTTCCCCTTCATCTTGGGCTGTAGTTGGGTTATAGCGTTCATATGGAAGTGTGGGTGCTTATAAATTGGTTTCATAGTAGGGCTGAGTACATTGGATACTTTTTCTTCCATTCTTGACATACTTTACTAAGAAGAATATGTTCCAGCTCCATCCTTGTAAACATAAAGAGGTAAAGTCTTCATCTTTTTTAAGGCTGCATAATATTCCATGGTGTACATATACCACAATTTATTAATCCATTCATGGGTCACTGGGCATTTGGGCTTTTTCCATTACTTAGCAATTATGAATTGGGCTGCAATAAACATTCTGCTGCAAATATCTTTGTTATAAAATGATTTTTGGTCTTCTGGATATATATATACCTAGTAGAAGAATTGCAGGATCGAATGGCAGGTCTATTTTTAGATCCCTAAGTGATCTCCAAACATCTTTCCAAAAGGAGTGTATTAGTTTGCATTCCCACCAGCAGTGCTGAAGTGTTTTCTTTTCCCCGCATCCACGCCAACAAAGATAGACTCTCACTGGATAAAAGATTTAAATTTAAGACATGGAACCAAAAATACTAGAAGAAAGTGCAGGGAAAACACTTGTTTGTCATTTTTTAAAGTCACATCTTAGAGCTATATTTTTTATTAAGTATTCACAGCTAAAATTGTAATGAAATCCATTGAATAAAAGTGACTAAATTGATTATACATATACAGACTTTATATGTTCTTTTCTTCAGAAATATCAATAGTACATAAATGGGAATAAAGTTCTAAGGAGAAACTACCTTGGTGGTGAAGTTATATGCTTACCCACCGTTGCAGCCTTATTGTTATCCCAAGATAGACTTTTCAGATTTTGGCACCATCATTTTTCATCTTACTCACCAACTGAATATCTTTTATAGATGTCAGAAAGATTAGATTTACCATCTGCAAAATACTCATCATTGAGAATTATAGACCAGTTAGAAGATTGGCAAGGACAAGTTAAAACTGAAAATAAGCCTCTCAACAGGCATGCAAAATCATAGCAGTGATTCACTAAATTCTCTGGAATATTACCCTTTCATCATAGGAAAGGGGACAGTTCATATTTTGAGGTTGTTTGCAGAATAAACATTGGGAGCAGAAAATTACTTCTGTATTTATTGTCAAGCCACATTTGCTACATAATTCATTTTTCTCATTTCCGGATATACCCTAGCTTCTGGCAAAAGGTTATTTCCTTGGCTATCCTTTGCTGCATGTCGTTCAAGTCTGATTCCTAGGATTCTGCCACTTTTGTACTTCTCACGTAGAAAAGTAAAACTTCTGTTTATAAAACTTCTGAATGCACGTAGGTTTCATTCTAACAAGGCTCTTGTTGTAGTGTGATCTTATCAGTGTTTACAAATTCAAGATGGAAAGATAAGAATTCCAAGATGACCTTTAATGTCATCCTTTAACTGAGGTCTTGAGGAGAGCAAAGAGAGCAGCAACTTGAAGATGTAGGTTTACTGGTTAATACTTCTGTTCCACCATCTGCTCCGCACCACTGTGATAGCAGAGTTACAGTGGAATAGGATACCAGGGTGGGGCCAGAGGGTCTGTGGTACAAAGGGGATGTGGTGTGGGAGCAGATGGTAGCTGGGAAGCGAGGCACTCCATGGCATTGTTGGCATGGTTACAGAGAGGTAGATGCCCTAACATGCTGTGACGATTTCTGAATGTTTCACAACTCTACTTTGTGGTTTATGGCCTTAGCTCATTTGCGGTCACCGTTGCAAATACTTCCTGTGAAAGTACTTTTTTCCTTACATTATCTAAAGGCTGCTTAAGATCTATCTTAAAATACATTTTAGTTTGTGTATGGTTATTAATCTGTGGAAATGTAAAAAAGAAAAAATTGTTCACTGTCCTTGGTTTCCAGGTAAATAATAATAGTACATGTAACAACCCTGAAACAACACTAAGATATTGAGAGGTGCATACGTATACATATACATATACTTGGTGGGGGGGTGTCTGTGTGTAGAGAGAGAGAGAGAATAGTCATTATCTATTTGCAGTGATGATATATTTATATAGCAGAAACAAATGCCATTTAGAACAGTTCAGTGGATTTTTTAATCTTTCTTTTCATTTGGTTGTAGGACTCACATGAGCATTTACCGATCTCATCGCTAGTTGAATTTCTGTTTTCTGTTTTAGAAAAAAGGAAATGGCTTAATTTAACTTGAAATAGGTACTTGACTAAAGTCTTATTTCTCTCTAAAAAATGCATCCATTGCAAATGTTCCTGCCATTTCTAATGCCTAAAGTGTCCTTAGAGGATATGCACAGTGAGTTGATTTGAAGTTCTCGGCCATATGGCATGGTCGGAGCAAAAACCTACTGTATTAGGGCAAACCATGTGTAATTGCTGGTACTCCACACCATTTTTGAATTATAAAATACCAATTTTGTGTGGCTTAGCCTGATATATACTTTTTTAAATTCATTATCCTGAGCTGGGTAAAAATAAAGAATAACTGGTAAACCATGCACATTTATGTTTGGTCCTGCACCTGAATAAAGACGATAAGTAATTTTCCAAACCTTCAGAGCGTCCAGAGTGTCCAGCTCAATTAAAAATTCTGTTTGCACTAACAAATGCAAACATTGTAACCTAATCGTTTGTACCCTCATATTAATCTGAAATAAAAAATACATAAAAAGAATCAAAAAGAAGTCTTTGAAACACTGGAAAACAATACTGTTTGCTCAGGTGTTGTGGTTTGTCTCCATAGGAGCTCTGAGAACCTTAGTTTATTAACCAAAGCTTTTTTTTTTGGTGATGCTTCTACTTAGAAGTAACTCCCCAGTACACAAAAATATTTAAAGTGACAGAGAAGTAGCTAAAAAATAAAGGGATTAATTCATATTAGTCACTGGAATATCTTGCTCAAAATTTACTCCAAAGTAATAATATTAAACTTTCCCCACAATTATACAAAATGATTTTGTTCGTTTTTTCTGAGACTGTTTTTAGAGTGGACTGAATTGATTCTATAAAGTATATAAGTGATTGACATTAAGTGTCTGGGTAGTCTAAAATCTCTCAGTATTTTTAACAGAGATGGAATTTGAAGTGGGTTTTGTACCCAAGATTTATATTTAAATAAAGTTATTCCAACAGTATCCTGAGTGTTCATTACATTTCCGTAGTGAACTTCATTGTATTACACTAAAGCAAACGTCATATCTGAGAACCATCTCAACCACATTTAGGCTTGTTCCTTCACTAATAATGTTTTTTATTTTTTTAATTTTCTCAAATAGGAGTGACCCAAATTGGCTTACATCAGCTTATGGATTTTTGATTGTTATAGCCCTCACTACTTATTTGAATAGAAAATGGTAGATCATTCTAACCTTTAGAATCAGTAAGAATGGATTGTTTTACTTTCAAATACTGTTAATTTCTCACTTATTTTCTGATTATATGGTTATATATTTCTGCAAATATCATTAAATAAAATTCAAGTTAAAATATCATTTTTGATAAGTTTCATACTGTTTGTCTCCTCTTTTTTGCCTTATGTTTTCTCAATAAAATATGTTTGGCAATTGATATTTAACATTCTCTTTATAAGGTAGTAAAATTTCTGTTTCTATTGAATTAAATTAATAATGTCCTCACATTTATGAACCATAACTTTAACTCTCAACTCTCCTTAGTTTAGACATTTGATCTGTAGGGTTAAAAATGAATGGATGGAAGAATTTCAATATTAGCAATTCAAGAAGCAGCAGCTATATATTTCTGAATTTTTTGGTTTTGGTTTCGGTACAAAAAAAAACTGAAGGATGGGTCTAGCTCAAAGTAGAGCAAATTATCAGTAACTTTTTAATCTTTTTTAGCTTAAAATTAAGTAAAAACCACAAAGCTAGATAAATCTTGCATATCAAGTGAAGTAGTATGTATTCATGAAAAGCAACCATTGCCTGACCAAATTAGACTCTTGCTAAATATAAAGCATGATGGTGTTTGTTTGTGGGTATGGTGTCACCCCTATTGTTAGTTTCTGACAATACCAGTTTTCAATTTAAACTGCGGTGACAAATGCCAGTGTTGCTAATTACCAGAGTTTAGTCAGTAAAATTATGATGTGGTCCTTCTTTAACTATTTTCAGGTCACTCAGTATCTGCTTAATCTTTTTATGCTTAGTAAACTAAGGGAAAGATTGAGATCACTAGATATCCAACTGTAATTTAGCACTGTCAAGATTAAGGAGGGGATTATGGTCATTAGGAACAAAATGGTTTCATTTATGGACTGAGAACAATGAGGCTTATCAATAAACCACTTTCTCCCTCTAACCATCTTCTCTCTAATTGTGTGCAAATCTAACAACAAAGTCTATTTTCTTGTTTCATTCTTGAGGGGAAGATTGTTAAATGCAAATACTTTGTGAATGTTGTTTTTACTTCTTTGGATTTTGTATGTGTTCGTGAATACCATAAATTATTTCTGCGTGAACTGATAGGTCTTTTCAGGGAAATATGCTGTGTTCTTTCCCAGTTTATTAACATGTTTTTGACAGAGGAATAGATTTTGTAAGATCGGATGAGCTCCAATATCAGTCGTATCTTAATCCTTATACAAGTCATTCATTAAAGAAAGATATATGTCTTAGAAAATGCCCAACTCAAAACATTTAAACATGCCAAGAACTGAAAGGATCAGAATAAGGAGATCACAACAATTCATCCCTTGCTGGGCTCTCTGCCATTCTCTTACCTTTATAGTAGAAGTGCTTTTACCTCACATCCTGGTAAGCAAGTGCCTTCAGAAATCAGTGCTTAACTTTTCATTGAATGTAAGATGTTGACTGAGGTTCAAGGCCCTGTGAGTGCTTGCAGCTTATAGGCTATCCTCGAGTGCACCCTGGTACTTCTTTTCTCAACATTCAAGATCTTGGCTTCTATTTAAGTCACTTGTGCGTATTCTCTTAAACATTTAGTATATGCCAATTGTACTTATTGGTGCAGTTATTTACTTCAGCGAAATAGTATGTGACCCAAGAAATCATGCTAAGAAAAAAACTTAGCATTTTTATAAAAACTGTGTTGATTGCTTTGAACATACTTTATAACACCATTTTAAGTTTGTTCTCTAATCAGGTATGAGCAAGCAAACTTAAAAGACAGATACTAATTCCAAGAGCCTTCATAATCAGATTCCTTTGTGAACGTTTTAAGTTCTTGAAACCTGGGTGGCACCTGTGGCTCAAAGGAGTAGGGTGCCGGCTCCATATACCGCAGGTGGCAGGTTCAAACCTGCCCCGGTCAAAAATTACACAAACAAAAAGTTTTTGAAACTTAATCTAGAAACTGGTTTAGAGAGTATATTTCATGTGTAGGCTATATGTAAGCAAGGCTCTGCAGAGAGCCAGTCAGAGGGTCCTAACTCACATGGGAAACTAGTTCTACATCAAAAGAGATTGCCAAAAAATATCATTTATATTTTTCAGTTCAAATATTTAACATGTGTATCATTTTATGAACGCCTGCTTTAACTGACCTCTTTGATTAACTGAACTTGCCTGTTTTTCTAATTATCTTTCTTAGTCATTTCTAATATATTAAAAACTTTATTCCTACTCACTCATATTCACTAGAAATGTTGTATTCCTATCCTAAGTCCATCATTTTCTTTCCTTTCTACAGCATAAAAATGGACTATTAAGTGTTTATATCATGAAGATTCTTTTTTATTCCCCGAGATGAACACATCTCCCATAGGTTATTGCCATTTTACCCAGTTAATTAAAAAAAAAATATTGAAGGCATCTGTCTTGTTTCTGTTGTAACAGAACGTTATGGTATGTTATGTCACCAATAACATACAGACTACCTGCAAAAGAGAATATAATGGTCACCTGTGCACGATGTTGTTGGCAATCTTAATTCTAGCATAGAGATAAATAGGGAGCACTTCCGGTGGGGCCTAAGCATAGTAGGTCCTATGAGAAAAAATATACTACTACTCGAGAGGAATGTACATTGTTATTGAAGAGATGAGATTTATAGATAAGTAACATTTAGCAATATAAGAGACTCAAATGCTTATGGTACAGGGTAGATTATAACTTTTCTAGGAACTAAGAGAAGAGTTTTAAAATGTCATTACGGGACCCTCCTGAACGTTCATCCATGTCTAATGAATGAATGAAAAGAATGGCCCAGGAAGACTTGGAAGTGTGTAGGAATTATTAATGGAGTGTCCCTTTCCACTATAAACTGGAAAAATAGCTAATAAAATATAAGACTATAAAAACCACTGCTATATTAGGAATTACATAACCTAATTAAAGCTATGCCAGGACTTGTTTCTGAAGGATGAGGAATAAATGTATATTTAAAAGTGCATAATGTGAGTACTCAAGTAGTCAGTGAAATCCAAATAATTCTGCTTATTAGGGTGGAATTGGAACTTTTTCCATCATCTATACCTTGGTGTGGATACATTGACCTACTAAAATGACATTTTCATGTGGTTCAACCATTATTTTTATACCCAGTATTCCCTCAAGGAATTTAATCAACAGAAGTATGTATGTATGTGTGTTTGTGTGTCTGTGTATACACACACATATACCTTTGTATATATTCCAGTAGTCACATTTAGTGTATGGATGTCATAATGACATAGCAATGTTAATATTAAAAGTTGTATTACCTTTATTCATTCACCTAATATAATCAGCATTGACAAAATGCCCTAGCTATTCCTGGCACTGACATATTTGGTGCCTAGTACAAGACTTACAAAATCATTACAGCAACATGGGTCAATATCATAAGGTTATTTCTCCAGTTTTTCCATTTATTACTTAGGACTTCATATGATTTATTCTTAGCTGATTAACAAATCATTGGACAATAACACGTTTGTTCATTTTGCCCAAAATATGTATTTAGTCCCATAATATTCAGAATACTATGCTATGCTCGTTGAGTTGTGCCAAAAGGACTCCTTATCTTCAAAGAGATAATAGGAAATAAAATGCCCTTGATAAAATTATTGCAAAAATATTTAATCGGAATGACACTATAAGAAAATTTTGAGGACTTATACAGGTCTTACTTTATATTCCAAGCCTTGCAAAGTCCCAGTTGTGTGTGGTGGTGAATACTAAAGCAAGACAAGAACATTTTTTTAAAGAATATAAGATGTGACAATATTCAGAAAGCCATTTCTTACACTTAGGTTAGATAATATAAGGTGTAATGATATAAAACTGAGATCCAGTTTTTAAAGTCCAATTTATTTCTAAGCAAATGTTTACATCCTTAAACTATTTATATTATTAAATCCTGTCCCTGAACTTATATCAGAAAATTCAGCAAGTGCACGCAGCAAATCTTAGGGGAAAAATGGTGGTTTTCCTAATACTTAAACTCGACCTGCAAATATATGAGGCTATGGGTTTTAAAATGATTGGGGTCATATGCTGAATTCTGTGTGTACGGTGGAAAATTTGGAAATACTATTTTTGTGAGAAGAGAATTCATGTAGAAAATAAAGTCTGTTGATGTATGGTATGGTAAGTAAGACAAGCGGGGGAAAAAAGTGTTTTCTAAGTTTGCTTGTTGCTCTGATACTATTCATTAGTGTATGCTCACTTTTTTCTTCCTAAGATCATACCCTTTATTAGGCAGCAATATTCTCCTAATGGAGAAAAGAAAATGAGCAGTTTACAATTATGTAAATAAGACATAGTTTTTCTATTTCTGAAAAGTAATAGAGGGAACTTTTCCCCCTAAATGAATAAAATCTCAAACAAAATTAGAATCCCTGTACCTCGCTACTCATTAAAGGGTGACACTAGTTACAATTTGCAAAGAGGAAACTGTAGAAATGCAATAAAACAAGATTATCTTGGCAAAATTGAGATTTCTCTCTGTATGTCATGCTAAAAATGTAGCTGAGAGCTGGTCTTTGCAAGATCAATGAGCAATCTATGCAGGAAATGTGATTTGCATATTTAAAGAATAGATTTAAATCATAGCTTATAACTCACACCACAGAGAGAAATAAATAATATAAAGTGCCCTTCTCCATCTATGTATAGTAGAGTCCATGTGTTTACCAAAAGGGCACAGGTGCACTTTTAATTTGCCAGAGAGAGGAAGGCTGGTGTGTAGGATTTATAAAAGCTTTTTCATTTCATGTTCACCATGGAGATTCCAACTATTTTTTATATTTGGGATAGCTCTGCCATTTTGCGCTAATTTGTATTACTTTAATGCATTCTATCCTAAAACCTCTTGATTTGTGTTCAGGATGTTAGTTATATTCATTAGCTTCTAATTGCATTCCGTAACCTCTGGTAGCTTTTGGGATTTCAAATGTAATTGAAGGTTTTAATTTTAACTCATCGAATCAAGGCATAATATGATGACATCACTGTCTTAAGAATTTTTTTCCCCCTAGAGGAATTACATAAGATGGATTGAATGCATGGAGAGACTTTAGGTGACATGAGCTTCCTACAAGTGTCAATTGCAATGGAAAGACAAAGATAGATGCCAAAAGGCATTTTGAAAAATGACAACTAATGAGACTTGGTTACTGGTTGGATGTGGTTAATAAAAAAGATAAAAAGGTAAAAGCTAACTCTGTGGTCTTAAACAATGACAGGTAGAAGAATGGTGGTACCACTGAGGAAACTAGGATAATCAGAAATAAATTTTGGTTTCTTGCAGAAGGTGATGTGCTAAGGTTTGGATATGATGCTTATGAAGACTGAGGACATCCAGTTGGACATGTTTAATTGTATGTGAGAATAGAAGACAGACTGTTCCTTATTTGAGTTTTGCTTGTAGAAGTTGAGTTAGAATTCTAAAGAATGCAAGGATCCCTTGCTGTAGGACAGAAGCATTCCTGAAAAGTTTCCCATGAAAAATATATTCCGTGCATTTTGTCTTGCTTTCTAAACAGTCCCTTTATACACAGAAATTTAGGGGAAAGAGTCAGAAAGTTCTTTTCACCCCCATCCTGCTAGCAAGCATGATTTTCTTATAGCAGCATTTATAATACCATCAACTAAAGAGCTTTATATCACAAACACTATTTATAAAGAGTCACAACTCACTTGTATCTTTATAAACACCTACAAGGTCATCAAAGCAGGTGGTAGTATTCCTGTTTTGCTGGTAAAAAAAAAAAAAAAAAAAACTGAGGCTCAAAGAAGTTTTGATGTCTTGCCCAAAGTCATATGGAAAGTAAGTGGGATTCAGGTCTTCTGATTCCAAGACCAGCTTTCTTTTCGCGGATATTGTGCGGTCTCACATTTATTATGCATTCCCTGAAGACTCTTGCAAGAGAAACTTTAGAATTTCATCAAAGCAAATCCTAAAGGTGTATAATGAATTTGCTTTCTGTTTTATTGAATAAAAATCTGTTTAGGCAATATTCTATACATTAGGTCAAAGGCCTAAAGTGATTGTTGACTGGGCTCTTTTAGATGTATTTTGGGACATAATAATTCTTTCAGATTCTTTTTGGAGTAAATTACTCTTGAAAGGCTTCTTATTGGTCCCCTCCAGAGGGCTGGAAGAGTTAATTGGCTTACAAAACATATGCGGATTGCACTCAGGGAATAGTTTACTCATCTCTTAACATCTGGATGTACTGTTTTATTTTTTTTACCGTTAAGTATTCATATCTAAAACTGTGGCCATTTAAAAATAAGTGTGGTAAGTAAATGGGATGTATATAATTAAGAATAATTTACTGTAGCTCTATGGCACTTTGTAAAAATGTTTTTAAAAAAGAAAAACTTTCAGGTTTGCAGCCCCATGTTAAAAATATCCTGCTGCATCTATGTAATTTCTGAATTGAGTGTAATTTAAATAGCTAAAAAACAATTTTTACTGTCACATGGCATTTACATTTTGAAAATATTGCCAATTATTTTTATTTTATCTACTTTGACAATATAGGAAACAAAATTTTTCAAGATGTTTGTGTGCCTGTCATTCTAAAAACTAAAAACAGTTTTTGTCAATCTGCATTCCTCCAGAGAGATAATAAAATATTGCTCTGCTAAAATCTGATTTTCACCTTATGCTAATCACAGCCTCTCCCACATACTTCTCCTTCTTCCTTCTGAACATAACCTTCCATCAAAACAAAAACCAATACAAAACATCCCCCAAGGAAAAAACAACTACAAAAGTATAAAAGCAATATAAAAATTCAGAAGTAAATATGTTTATTTAGTAGAAAATAAGAGATGAATGTGGATGACTTTCACCTTTGAAAATGATGCCCCATTCCGCAACTTGGCCTCAATCTCCCTTGGCTGCGATTCTATCTGCATGAGTTTTTCTCTACATTTCAGCTCCTTTTGTAGTATGTAAACATTAGACTTTGTCATCACATAGAATATGGCTACTACCAAGATCTCAAATTTGGAATGTACCTTCCTACCCACAGCCATCTTCACATATCCCATGCCTTTGGAGCCTGTTTCTTGTCCACATTATGACCTTACTTTTACTCTTCCTTTTCTTCCTTCCTATTTGTTCCCTGCAAGCTACATATGCCACATAATCTATTCATCTCAACCACACACTGTGTGGCATTATAGAATCCCCACACTTTCCTTAAGCTCCCCTCCTTTTAACTTCCACCATGCATACCCTGCTATTCCTATTGTTCTGTTCCAATTCTAACTTCCACATAGATAACAGAAAGCACACAGTCCACTCGATGGGATCCATTATTCCATGATTTCTAACCTTAGGTTCCTAATGGAGTTGGGGTAGCTTTCCATCAACATTAATTCTCTCTTTTTCCCCGCTACAACAGCAATTCCAAACTAGGTTTGTTCTCCTTGAACCTTTAAGTCCATCCTCCATACTCCAAGATAAACATCTTTTCTCATTGTTGGCTCGGCGCCCATAGCTTAGTGTTTAGGGTACCTGCCACATACACCGAGTCTAGTGGGTTTGAACCTGGCCCGGGCCTGCTAAACAACAGTGACAACTGCAGCAGCAACAACAACAAAAAATAGCCAGGCATTCTGGTGGACGCCTGTGGTCCCAGCTACTTGGGAGGGTGAGGCAAGACAATCATTTAAGCCCAAGAGTTTGAGGTTGCTGTGAGCTGTGATGCCACAGCACTCTACCAAGGGCGACATAATAAGACTCTGTCTCAAAAAATAAAATGTTTTTTCTTTAATTTACTGCCACTCTGGCGGTGCCTGTAGCTCAGTGGATAGGGGGCCGGCCACATACACCGAGGCTGTCGGGTTCGAACCCAGCCCAGGCCAGCTAAAGCAACAATGACGGCTGCAACAACAACAACAACAACAAATAAAATAAAAAATAAAAAAAATTACTGCTGCTTATCTCAAATAACATATTCTACCCCTTCTCTTTTACAAATTATTTTCCCCCTCTTTGGTACATTGCAATCTGACTGATACTTCCATCAATTTATCATTCCTTGTACATGGTATGTCCCTGTTTTAACCTCCCTACAAATTTACAAGCTCCATGAGGACAAACATAGTGATTTGCTTCCCTTTTACCTCATTGGCCTTTGTTATTGCAATCCTGTACCATTAGCTGACACTAAATAACTATGCACTAAATTCAGGGCCTAAAAGAACTTCAGGTACCCAGATCACCTTGTACTTACTATGCTAGGAAATACAGCTTCACCAAGACTTCTCTATTCCTAAGAGACAGTAGGGCATGTTGGTTAAGAGCACACGCTAGACTACATAACTTCAAATATTGGCTCTGCCACTTACTAGTTATATGATTTTGAGGTAGTTCCCTAATCTCTCTTTGCCTCCTGTTTCTCATATGTAAAATTGGGATAATAAGAAGATATATCCTATAGGGTTGTTATAAGGATGAAATGAATGTGTGCTTGCATATGTGCGTGTGTGCACGCACATGTGTAAAACACTGGGATCTTTAACATAGTAGCTTCCTGAAATGTGTTAGAGCAGCGGTTCTCCACCTGTGGGTCGCGACCCCTTTGCGACAATGAAAATACATCCTGCATATCAGATATTTACATTATGATTGATAACAGTAGCAAAATGACAGTTACGAAGTAGCAAGGAAAATAATTTTCTGGTTGGGGGTCACCACACCTGTATTAAAGGGTGGCGACATGAGACATGAGGAGGCATTAGAAAGGTTGAGAACCACTGTGTTGGAGTATCATTTTAAAACCCAAAGAGATCAGTTATTTAGGATACATTTTGGTCAATTCTGCAGAAAGGTAGAAGGTAGGATAATGGAGAATTTGATTTGAATTCCTCTGAGTAATTTTGAAAAGTGATAGATTGCTTTACAGAGGCTGGGTTTTCCTCTTAGACTGACTGGTGTACAGGACCTGACTTTCAGATTCTGTATGTATCTGTTGCTTTTACATTTTCTTTACTCAATTTGAGGATTTAAAAAATTAATGTAGCAAGGGATGCTTTCAATCTGTCTGTGGTATTGCGCTAACTGAATAAAAATTGCCTTTTGAAGTCTTGTTAAATTAATTATTCTAGTCATGCATTCCGCAGAATTAACTTAGATAATCAACTCCTATCATGGTATTCACAGTATACATTTTACCTCCAGAAGGATGAAAAGAGTTATTACGAAGAGACTCGGTTGTTTTGTTATAGAGGCACCAAAAATCTGGAGACTTGGCAGTGTATACCTGGACAAGTAATCCACTTTGGATTTCTTTCTGTTTCCATATCCTCATGAGAGAGCTGGCCTAAGAAATGACTGATGTCCCTCCCAAGAGCACATTTTTATGAATCTAGAGCATGGGCTAGTAAACTTTTTCCACAAAGAGCCAGATATGAAATATTTTAGGCCTTGTGGGCCATATATACTCCCTGTAAGGAGGACTCAACTCTGCCTTTATAATGCAAAAGCAGCCAGAGGCAATATGTAAATGAGCAGGCCTGGCTGTGTTCCAATAACACCTTATTTATGGACACTGAAATTTGAATTTCATATGTCACAAAATCATATTCTTCTTTTGATTTTTTTTTCAACCACTCAAAAATGTAAAAGGCCTTCCTAGGTCACAGGGGATACAAAAACAGGCAGCCAGCCAGATTTGGCCTGTGGCAGTAGTTTGCCAACCCCTTATCTAGAATACCAATTTATACTATACATTTATCTATTTGAGAACCTTTTATATGTAAGCCATTATCTCATAGTACTTGGATTAGCGACCATTTTCACTTCTGTTTCATTGTTTCATAAATACTCACCAGGCATTTGAAAATTTCAGAAATCCATTGACCAGATTGTATGCATATTTATGCTTGTATATATTTTTGCCAGAATACTTGAAAGTCTGTGGAATTTTTATTCATCTTTGCTGTGCCTAAAATTTTCCCACCTGTGTAGTTGAATTAAAATTTTCAATAGCCTTTCTTTGCGTAACTTTTGAGACTAGTTGCTATTTAGATTAAACAAAAGTATCTTTAACCTTTCTTTGGGTTTTACTCCCTTTTTGCAGAGGTAGAAATACTTTTCAGGAATATATTTGAATAGATTGAGAATTTTGAAAAACATAGTCCAGATATTTATTTGGGTCTTACAGGAGAAGACAATTTCAAAATAACCGGCAAGGTAGTTTGTTTATTCAGAACCTAGTGCATATCAAATGATTTTTTTTTTGATAGGTGTTGCTTCAGAGACTCTCCTCATACTTTTAATAGGTTCATTCCCTTCTTTTGTAGCTATCAGCTCAGCATAATGCCAAACATGCTACTCATATAAGATACGGAATGAGTCTATGAGTGAGTGATATGGGGTTACCATTCAAAGTCAGCGAGTTTCTTTTCATTTAGAAATAGTTATCAAAACAAAATACATTGTGCAGTATAAGTCCATTTATAAATTTTCACGTGATAATTTTTTTCATTTGACCTGAAATGACAGATATATTTCTATGTTATGAAAAGTTACCATGAATTTCACATTATTGCCCACATAACTGTCATTCGTATCATTGTTCTAAAATTGTTACTTAATTATTCCCTAATCCATTTGAATTTCTTTGGCTAAAATTTCTATGTTTTTCTTTCAGGCTTTTTTTTTTTTCAGGCAGAGTTTCACGCAGTTGCCCAGGCTAGGGTGCCGTTGTGTTAGCCTAGCTCACAGCAACCTCAAACTCCTGGGTTCAAGTAATCCTTGAAAGTCTCTGGACCTTTTTTTTCATCTTTGCTTTGCCTAATATTTTCCCACCTCCACCAGCCTCCTGAAGTAGCCGAGACTACAGGTACCCGTCATAGGACCTGGCTAAATTTTCTATTTTTATTTTTTATTTATTTTTATTTATTTTTCTATTTTTAGTAGAAAAGTCACCCTTGCTCAGGGTGGTCTTGAATTCCTGAGCTCCAAGGATTCTCCCACCTTAGCCTCCCAGTGTGCAAGGATTATAGGCATGAGCAAACACCCCAGCCTCTTTCAGGCTTTTTATCGAAGATGCTTTATAACAACTAGTGTTACTATGACAAAAGTTGTAAGTATGTGTAAGCCTCTTAAATTTTTTCTAGAAAAGTATCGTTTATTGTCTTATTAGTACTATATGATAGTAACTGTACCCTCAAGTCTACAGGGTAGTCTATACATTTAAAAAAAGTGCTTACCTAATTGGATAAATAAAAGAAATGCTGCAAACAAAATTTAGTAAGAACTTATGGTATGACAGTTACAGTGTTAGTGCCTGAGAATAGGAAGATTTTTTTTAAAGTCTCACTCTACTTTCAGAGAAGTAAAATTCTCTTGAAAGTCTGGTTCAGTGCTTTGTGCCTGTAGTCCAAGCTACTCTAGAGATTGAGGTGGGGGGTGGGGAATCATTCAAGGCCAGGATTTCAAGGCTCTACAACACTATGATCATGTGTGTGAATAGCCACTTCACTCCAGCCTGGGCAACATAGTGAGACCCTTTCTTTAAAAAAAGTAAATAAAACTGAAAAAGTTAAATATACAAATGAAATTCTCTCAAGGGAAGTAGTCACGTAAATATTAGAATGCAAGTGAAAAAAATCCTATAAGAATCAAAAGTACTATGAGAACATTGAGAATGGAATAACTATACCTTCTAGAGGATTTAAAAAAATTTCAGAGAAATGTTGAACTAAAGAAGGGAAGAATTCCCATAAAGCAGAAGTAGGAGAAAAACATTCCAGGCAGAGGAATGTAAACCAAGGGAAGGGCACGGGAAAGAAGATAGCAGTTCAGTGCAGCAATTGAGAAGCATTGAGTAGGTGTGGGAGAATGGCATTAATTAAAAATCAAAGAGACATGAAAGTCATATGTTGAAGAGCCTTCTATATATTGATCCTGCAACTAACAGGAACACGAAAAGACTAACATGTATCTAGTTATGCAATATTCTGCTTTATACACTAAGAACTATTTATGTATTTCATTTAATCATCTTAATAATCTTATAATGTTAAAATTGTTTCCCTCATTTCACAGAATGGGAAACTAAGGTTCACGAACATTAAGTAACTTACCCAGCATTATACCATACATGTTGGAGAAAGAATTGAAAATAAGTATGTCTGACTCAAAAGGCCTTTGTACCATAACAGAGCAAACTAATGGATTACTTAAAAGATGTTAAGCCTTATAGAGGTAAAATTAGGTTTTTGTTGTTTTTTTTTTTTTTTTTTTTAGTTTAGTATGAGAGTAAGGATGATTAGGTTACATTGTTTGCTTTTGTTAGGTAAAGTCCAAGTTGTAGTTGTGCCCCTCACCCAGGACATGTGCCATATACCCTTATTTTGTGCCTGTTAGGTGGGAGCACACCAATCCCCTCTTCCCCCTCCACCCCCTGCCTCCAACTTGAGTTCATTTATGTTTTTCTCTTGTGTGGGTGTGTATTTGTTCATTTGCTGGTTTCATATTAGTAGTGAGTACATTGGGTACTTTGTTTTCCATTGTTATGATACTTTACTAAGTAAAATATTCTCTTAAGTCCATCCACACAAATATAAAAGATGTGAAATCTCCAACTTTTTATGAATAGTATTCCATGTATGCATATACCCTAGTTTATTAATCCATTCATGAGTTGATGGGCACTTGGGTTGATGCCACATCTTGGCAATTGTGAATTGAGCTGCCATAAACAGTAGTGCAAATGCCCTTATAAAATAATCCTTTTTTTCTTATGGGTAGATACCTAGTAACGGGATTGCAGGATCAAGGAAGTCTACTTTGAGTTCTTTGAGGATTCTCCATACTTCTTTCCAAAGAGGCTATATTAGTTTTTAATCCCACCAACAGTGCCAGCGTGTTCCTCTTTTCTCTGCACCCTTACCAGAATCTGCAGCTTTGGGACGTTGTGATGTGGGTTATTCTCCATGTTTCATTTTTAAAGCCTAAATCTGGCATAGTGTGCAGCCACATTTAAAATACTGTTGTTGAGTAACCTGGACACATGTTTCTAAGAGGACTAAGACACAGTGTTCATTTGGATTCTGGTTCAAGTTCGAATGGCATTAGTCAGCACGTTCTATGTGCTGGAAACTCCAATAGATATGTTTCACTACATTATCTAGATCAATGTTAATTGTGGTGAATATGTTTTTTTTTTTTTAAATGTGAAAACATGTTTTACATTGGTTGGCAAGTTTCAGATATTAGAAAAACTGTTTTGGAAAAATCCATGTGATGCCCATCACTGTATCTGTTTTGTCAGTAAACAATACCAGCATGACATTTAGTTGTATGTCTATGCATGGAATTTCCCATGGTCAAGTCTTTAAAAATATTATTCTGTACCTTTTGATCAGCCAACCATATTTGATGCTGAAATAATGCCTTCACATCTGGTGGAAGATTAATAGACCCATGTAATGAATAATAATTTCTAGTTGTTCCAGGTTGAAAGTAATGAGCTCTTTTGGATGGATTGAGTTTTCTTATCCATTACTGGCCTCACAGAAAATATTCAAATCCTTTACAAGTTAGCAAAATCATTTGGGTAAAATGCCTCATAGCTGTGAAACCTTTATTTTATTTTTTTTAAGAACTAGTGCCATAGTAAAACCTTTATTTTAGAATGTTAAAGGCTAGAGCTCATAGTGGCAATTGTAACTTGCTAAATAATTAGAAGGGTGATGATGGACCTCTTGAAGTTGATAGAAAGTTAGATTTTTAAAAACAAAAAGAAAAGGCGAGAGCTTCTTGAAGCTTATCACATCCAGTGCAGCAACAGAATTACTGACTTGGGAACAAGCAGCTGTGTGCAACACCCTCATCCACTCAATATGTATCGTAGTAGCAGTAACTACAGCTGGCCCTCTGTATTCATAGGTTTTACATCTGGGGATTCAACCATCCAAGGACTGAAAATATTTAAAAAGAAAAATGCCTCTTTCCTGAACATGTACAGACTTTTTTTCTTGTCATTATTCCCTAACCAATACAACATAACAGCTGTTTACATAGCCTTTACATTGTATGTGTTATTATAAGTAATCCAGAGATGATTTAAGTATACAAGACGTAGATAGATATGCAAATACTACATCATTTTATTTACATAAAATGATCAGAGACTTGAGCATCCTGGGATTTTCGTAACTTTGGGAGGTCCTGGAACCAATCCCCCTCAGATACCAAAG
This sequence comes from Perodicticus potto, assembly GCA_963574655.1. Classification (NCBI taxonomy): domain Eukaryota; kingdom Metazoa; phylum Chordata; class Mammalia; order Primates; family Lorisidae; genus Perodicticus; species Perodicticus potto. The sequence goes on along the minus strand of CAUYRH010016615.1, from coordinate 273 downwards.
TATGACTCTATATTGTTCCACTTTGTTTAAGATAAAAGTAAGCATTGCTTGTGGCCTTAAAAGAACAGTTCACCTACAAGGAACTCAGTAATTAATTAATTGCAATGACTGTTAAAAGAAGAACAACCAATATCAAAAGCTAGAAATGTATATACCTAAAAAACGATTGTACAGGTACAACGAAGAAGAAGACATGCTTATTATTGAATACCTCAAGTTTGGTGAGTGGGAATGGGATCAAAGAATGATGAAACAAAAAACAATAATAATAAA